>JAUZNJ010106868.1:0-20532 GCA_034780135.1 Jordanella pulchra | reverse complement strand
CTTTTCTTTTCCTTTCTTTCCTTTCCTTTCCTTTCCTTTCTTTTTCTTTACTTTCATTAAATTGCATTAAGTTCCTTTCGTTTACTTTCCTTTCTTTCCTTTCCTTTCCTTTCCTTTCTTTTTCTTTTCTTTCTTTCCTTTCCTTTCCTTTCCTTTCTTTCCTTTCCTTCCCTTTCCTTTCTTTTCTTTTCTTTTCTTTTCCTTTCTTTCCTTTCCTTTCCTTTCCTTTCTTTTTCTTTTCTTTTCTTTTCTTTTCTTCCTTTCCTTTCCTTTCCTTCCCTTTCCTTTCCTTTCCTTTCCTTTCTTTCCTTTCCTTTCCTTTCCTTTCTTTTTCTTTCCTTTCTTTCCTTTCCTTTCCTTCCCTTTCCTTTCCTTTCCTTTCCTTTCCTTTCTTTTCCTTTCTTTCCTTTCCTTTCCTTTCCTTTCTTTTTCTTTTCTTTCTTTCCTTTCCTTTCCTTTCCTTTCCATTCTTTCCTTTCCTTCCCTTTCCTTTCCTTTCCTTTCCTTTTCTTTCCTTTCCTTGACCCACCCATTGTAATTTGCATTTGCTTTGCACCTGAATTGGAAAGTTAGCTTAGAAGAATGGGCCTCTAGGTACTTGAAAACATTAGTGCTCCATCTACATGTTGCTAGTGTAACCTGACAGAGTTGACAAGACTCCTGAATAGGTGTAGAAATGTTTTCAGAAAAACTGAGCAAAGTTGCCCCCCAATTTAAGCCTGTTTCATAGTTGCCCTGACCCACATGACTTAGAATATGTAAAGGCATGAACAGGGTTAATACTTTCTCCGTCAACTCATCTTAATATCCAAAAAGCTTTTCTGTGTCATCTTTTTGATCTTTAACACTTTTGATCTAGGTATGAGAAGAGTGTATGCTTAAAGACAATGAGGTGTTAGAAGGGAGGAGTTTAAGATACACTTGTTGCATTCCTCATGTATGACAGTAATAAGACAACATGAAGTACTGTGAGGAAAAAGAACTCCTTTCCTGGGTCAAATTAAAGATTTTTTCAAACTGCATTTATATTTTAAATCTTCTGGCTTACATGTTTGTAAAATTGGTTATGCTGTTATATTTTGTAATTTTTTAAACATTCTTTAGTTTTCCACATATAGATTCGAAAAGGATGATGGGCAGAACTTTTACCCATTTGTTATAAGCGATATGATTGGCCTTGGCAATTACAGCAGAAGAAACAGAATCATCCATGTAAAAGACATCAAAGAGGCGATGAAAGGACACATAAAAGATGGTTACACGGTAAAGCTGCTAGAGCACCTGAAAGTCGCAGAACATTTGTTCTTATCTACAATTAATCTAAACAAGAAGATTGATGTACAATTTAAATTTGTTTTTTAGTTCAATCCTGAATGCAAGATATCTAAGGAAGATCGACACTTCAATAATTCTCCTACTCACAGCGAAAAAGTACACATTCTGGTTTGTGTCATAGATGCAAAAACAGCAACTAACATGAAACCAGAGGTTATGGATACAATTCAGGACATCAGGGATGAAGCTACAAACCTAGGTGAGAATCCTTGGACCATGAAAAAAGATATTGAACATGAGAGTTTCAGAAATATGTTATATAGTTCAATTTCTTACCCTAATCTCAATGCCATTTAAATAAACTTTCACCAACTTTGGTAAGAATGAATGGCTTTGTGCAAGATGCTTTAAAACAAACAAATTTGTTCTTATATGATTCGTACAAGTTATCATTTTTATTCTGATTCTAATCTTCTATCAGGCCCAAATACATTTTACGACTGCTCCAGAGTTGACTGACATAAGAGTCTTGAGAAATCAGTCAACTGTTATCCAAACCTAGCTTTTCGCTAAATGACCACATTTGTTGTTAATTAGAAGCAGTTGTTCATTTTAAAATCCAGTATAAATAAGGCTACATCCTCAAACTGAATTTCCCTTTGCCCTTTCCCTTCATAAAGTATAATTGAAATGTATTAAATTGTAACTATGCAACTCTGCAATTATAAGTAATATTTTTACAGAACTTTCAATCATTATACTTGCAGCCGGCATATCAGATTTCAGGAGACACTGGTTTAATTTGTTGTCCTTTTTTATAAAGAAAGTGCAGTCAGTGAGCTCTATGTGGGATCAAGCTACTATTGAAATAAAACCTGGAACACAAAACGGATAGAAAGTTCGGAATAAAGTTTAGCAATTTACTTCTTGAAACTCCTCGGTAGGACTTGCATTCATTTCACTCCGTATCACCTCCTTGGCTTTATTATTACATAGAATGTGTAATGTTTGGGTTTTGGCCTGTCTGAATTTGAAAAATTAGAGTTTAGATCTTAACATTTCAATGCATTGTATGAGAGAGATGAACAGTGAAAAGAATGGTAGACGTGGTCTAAAGATATACAGTACAGGTGTGAGTGTGTATTAAAAGGAGACCAACAGACGACACAGCAGTAACATCACAGCAGATTGTTGAATCTAATGTGGCGCAGTACGACAAGAGTATGAAATTGTTGGTGCATGAAGCCCCTTGTTTGTAGAAGATCTTTCTCAGATGTTGGGAAAACAGTGCAGTCTGATAGGAAAGGAACTTTGAGAATATGTCACTAGGGCTTATGACACAAGTTCTTCAGAAATTTGTTAATCAATAAAATCCAAATAAGGTCAGCCTTTTACACCGGGTTTGGTATGTATGCATACATGAAAACCGAACACATAAATAAACAAAGAAAAACAAACCTAGCATATCAATAGAAATACCCTGTCACCTATAGAATAGGATGGCACAAAAATGGGAAGCTATGAACAACAGATCAAGGGTGTCCTGCAACTGAAGATGGACATTTGGTCCTATTGTATCTCATCCATCTATAGGTCAATATGAGACCTCCACGCTGCGAGGAAGCTTCTGTTACTTTTCTCATTTTCAAATATGAGTGGGAATGTAAGCAAGAACAGAAGAAAATTGAACACACGAAAAGGGTGAGAAAGAATTAAGAACACACGAAAAGGGTGAGAAAGAATTAACAGGTTGACCTAGCACTCATGTACGAATGCCAGAAGAAACAAATAAAACCTGTTTGGCCTGCCAGTCATTGTTACTCACATGGTTCCCGGAATACAGCTCTAAAGAATCTAAGAAATCTGCAGTCTTACAAAAACAACATCACATGAGAACCTTGAAAGAAAACTCTTTAGGAATTTCAAAGGAAACACTCAGGGCTATTTTTAAAGCTACTTGCAAAACACACCATCATGTGTGCTTCAAAGTAATGTTCTGTTATTATCAATGTTGTATGAAACCCTGAACCCCATCACCCTAAACATTAGTTACAGAAACTGGTTTTAGTTCCTCAACAGGAACACTCTTACAAGAGGAAAGTCAGTCCACCAATGTTAAAACACAAAAGCTACTCACCAGCAGGGTGGTTTCCTTACCAAATCCAGTATCCACACAGTATACACTAAGCTCAAAGAAGTGGCCAGAGGCCAAGTGAGCATTAAGGTCACCTCTGAAGATCAAACATTCAAGCTCTAAGAATACATCAGGAAGAATGCCCAAAGGAATATAGTGTTGAGTGAATGACTCAGACAATGGAAGACGGACGACAAGTGGCTGGAGGAATAATCATGGGAAGACAAATTCTCTGCATGGGATATACCACAGACAAATAACTGAAGTGACTGATATGATCAAATCCTACCAATATCTAGAGAGGGTCAGGCTGAAAGACAGCACACAAGTGCTTATCATGGCAGCACAGGAGCAGGCCTTGAGCACCAGAGCAATAGAGGCCCAGATACCAAGAAAGATTCCAGGTACAGGCTAATCAAACAGGGTTTAAGGTACTGGAGGGAAAGGAAAAGATGGAACGGCGACTGGAAAGTGCCTGGAAAGAGTTATCAGAGTTCTCGAGTCAGTAACCTCCATCTTGGAGATATCTGAAGAAATCACACAGACAGACGGACGGACGGACAGATGGACAGACATAGATTGGGTAAAATAGTAAGTGTGTTCAACACTTTTTTCCTTCACATTATTAAACATAACTTAAATTCTGGACATCTATGGTAAGTGTGGATTGCATAGATTGTTACCGACATCTGGTGGAAATGTCACGTCAATAGCATCTCTAGAAATGAGTGAAAAATGGTGGGGTGTTCAATTCCTATTTTAGTCGCTGTAGATAGATAGGTAGATGTGTGTTTGTACTGTTTCTCACAAAAATTGTGAGTTTTTCTTTTTGCTTTGTGTTTTTCAAAATTTGTATAAAATCTGCATATGCCATATGCCATATATAACAGATGCCATTATTTTTTAATTGTATTTTACAGACTAAATTTTATTGGTTTCTTTTTACTTTGAACCTACACCTAATGAAATTGGGTAAAACTGTCATTAGACCACTATGTTGCATGAATTGCCATGTGCAGTGATATCAGTCCTCTAACATTACTTTAGATTGACTGGAAATGTAAAATCTAATCTGAGTTTGTGTTTTTTTCCCTCTGCAGGTATTCCTGAAGTTGTCATTCTTACCAAAATTGATGAGGTCTGTCCCAAAATTAAACAAGATGTGAAAGATGTTTACAGGAGCAAATTGCTGCGTTCGAAGGTTGATTTCTTTTCCTTCTATTTTCTTTTGTGGGGCAGGTTTGGGGAGCTTGATTAAATGATGGCTATTTTTACAGGTTTTTATTATAACCCAAATTTACTTTGAGTTTTGCAACCTGATATATTTTTTTTTTTACTTTTAGATCAACCGATTCAGTAAAAAAGTGGGGATCCCAGTGAACTGCATCTTCCCGGTCAAGAACTACCTTGAAGAGAGGAAGCTTATCAATGACACAGATGTTCTGATCCTGAACGCCTTGAGACGTATAATTGAGATAGGAGATGACTTTCTCAAAAAAAAAGAAACATTAAAATAGTAAATCTAAGCAATTGGAATATTAGAACTGCAGAGTGGTTTAACGTACAGTACTATAAGAGCTTCAAAGTATGACTTTATTTTGCATAAATGTTTAAATGTTATCCACCAAACACTCGAGATAACTAGATAACAATGTGAAACTGAACCAATCATGTGTAGATTATTACATTTGAGAGCGGAATAGCAACCTTTTGATATTGTATTATTCAAAGAGATGTCAACCTACACAATGGGCCTTTTCTTTTGAGAATGCCACATCAGATTTAATAAATGTAATGCCACATAAAGGGAATTCTCACACTTGTTCATTCAAATAAATGGCACTGAAGATAAAGAAGAGTGACTTTTTTAGGTCAGAGATCGAGGTTCTGCTGACTGGGCAGCAACATTAAAGGTACAGTAAAAGCTCAGCAGTGAGATAAATCACACAAGCTGAATAGGCTGTGGTTGTACTGTTACAGAATTAAAAATGAAAATAATTTAAAAAATTATTTAATGCAAAAACAGTCAATGAAAACCACTGGTGGAGGCAAGGTATGCACCATAAGATGTATGTGTTTGCCATTAACCAACACAAAACATCATTTTGGTAAGTCTCCTTTTAATACACACACCCACATGTACATCTCCAGACCACGTCTGCCATTCCTTCATCATATTCTTCATTTCTCTCATACAATGAGTTCAAAATGTTAATGTCTAAACTCTGATTTGATTAATTGAAACAGACTAAAACGTACACATTTTATGTAATAAAGTCAAGGAGCTCATGTGGAGTGAAATAAATGAAAGACCTACAGTATCGTTAGATGAGTTTCAAGCAGCAAATTACTGAACTTTATTTGCATTTTCTGTTCAACTTATTTTCTTTTGATGACAACAAATGAAACCATTACTTCAGATAGAAACTCTAAGACTCCAAGTTTAGAATGTTTTCATCAACTAATAATTTAAGTATCACTCTGGCCTTGAAACTCTTGGTCTTTCTTTTTTTGGTGTTTTTACGGCACTAGTGGCTCGTTTTTCTGACAGTAGGCTGACAGAAAAGGGGGTATGAGAGAGGGGGAGAGACATGCGGGAAAGGACCACAAGCCGGATTCGAACCTGGGTCGCCCGAGTCGAGGACTAAGGCCTCCATACATGGGTCGTGTCAGTAACCACTGCACCCTTCAAACCTGAGATCACTGAAGCAGTTTGCTCATGAGGAGTACCAAAGGAAACCAAATACCTGCAGAAGTCTTATGCAATCAAACGATTGCAGTAATTACCTCAAAAGGTTGTGCAACAAAATTTATATAAAACCATTCTGTTGAAACATTGTTGAAATGCAATGTCTGACTTACATTTGTTCATTTTCATAGATTTTTTTTCCTACTTTTGTCAGATTAAAGTTATTTCTGTGACCATTGTGGGTTTTTCTTTCATTAAACGAAATGTACCAACAATTTTGTCCAAGGTTGCATATATCTTCATTCTATGAAATAAAAGAAAAAAAATCCACCATTTGGTTTTCTTCCAGTTGACCTTAGTAATCCTTTATATTTTTATGTAAAAATGTGCCTCACAGTGTGCAGATGCCATTTTTTTTAACCTTAAACTGTTCAAAATATGTAAATCATTGAATCCCAAACATTCCTGGAGAACAATCATTATCTGTATTCTCCGAACCAGTAATTGTGCAACATCCGGAGAGGGAAGGAACATTTAGGTTATGAATAACACATATTTAGGTTTGGACAGAGTTTGCATAATTCATCTCTCATTTACTGTCTTTACTCATTAAACAGAATTAAGGTTTTGTCTCTTGTGTATCTTAGCTTTAATTCCACCAGACTTCTGGACTTTACCTTCACACATTGACCTGCGTGGTGATGCAACATTTAACAGCTAAAAATCTCTGAGGGCAGACCTTTACACTTACCTACAGTGGACCGAACAGACCAACATCTACCATTATTTCTCTGATTTAAACTTTAGGGTTGCAATGGCGACCTTTGATGACCTCCTGGAAGACGTTGGCTCTTTCGGCCGCTGTCAGAAGCGGATTTTTGCAATGCTCTGTCTTCTGTCTTTGTCCTTTGCTGGTGTCTATGTTGGGATCGTCTTCCAGGGCTTTACCCCTGATCACTGGTGCCGGGACTCTATGTTGGAGGAAAGGAGGCAGGCCTGTGGATGGAGTCTGGAGGAATGTCGCAGGTTAACCAAGCCAATGCTCAACAGCTCAGGACTTTTGCAGCACAGCAGCTGTCATCAGTATGAGGTGAACTGGAACAGCACAGAATTTACCTGTGACCCGGAGGAGCCGGATCTGAGCAGAGTTGCTGTTGCTGCATGCAAGGTAAGGTTTTTGTCATTTATCTTATTTTTTTATCTTTGATTATAGTTTATTATAATCTAACTACTTGAAATTCCTCAACCAATTAAAAACCTTTAGCAGTTCCTCAATTATATTTTAAGCAACATCTTCCATAGTTTTACCCTGGTAATATAACACAGAATCGGCAAACATACCTACAGTATGTGCAGAATTAGAAAAGTTGTATTTGAGAGGATTCTTTGTTTTAATTGAACAAGTATTTTCTCCATCAACCCAAAATTCTCATAAATATCAAAGCTTAATATTTTTGGAAGTTTGATTGGGTATTTTATTTATTTGGCTATCTTAGGAGGCTATCTGTTAGTGCAGATAACTATTACTGTCCAGAATTATTGGGCAACTTGATAATTACCAAATATATACCCATCTCACTTGTTTATTTTTACCAGGTAAACAAATGTAAAGCAAAATTTAGAAATAAATATTTCTAACATTCAAAGCCAAGAACAAATCAGTGACCATTATTGCCGCCTTTCTTTACAATGACACTCCAAATCCTCCCATCCATAGATTCTGTCAGATGCTTGATCTGTTTATGATCAACATTGCTGCAGCAGCACCACAGCCTCCCAGACTCTGTTCAGTGAAGTGGACTGTTTTCCCTCCCTGTAGATCTCACATTTTATGAGGGACCACAGGTTCTCTATGGGGTTCAGATTAGGTGAAAAAGGGAGCCATGTCATTATTTTTTCTCCTTTTTTGGACCTTTACAAGTCAGCCACACTGTGGAGTATTTGGGTACAGGTGATGGAACATTGTCCTGCATAAAAATCATGTTTTTCTTCAATGATACAGACTTCTTCTTGTACCACCACTGGAAGAAGGTGTTTCCCAGAAACTCGCAGTAGGTCTTGGAGTCATCCATCCTCAACCTGAAAAGGTCCAACAAGTTCATCTTTGATTATACCAGCCCATACCAGTACCCCACCTCCACGTTGCCGGTGTCTGAGTGGGAGTGGAGCTCTCTGCTCTTTACTGATCCAGCCTGAGGTCCGTCTGACCCATCAAGAGTCCCTCTCTCTGAGTCTTAAGATATTTCTTGGCCAAGTCTTAATATTATCTCTTATGTTTCTTGTTCAAAGGTGGTCGTTTTTCAGTCTTCCCTACCTTGGCCATGTCCCTTAGAATCGTACACCTTGAGCTTTTTGATCCTCCAGTAACGCTGCAGCTCTGAAATATGGCAAAACTGGTGGCAAATGGCATCTTGACAGCTTTATGCTTGATTTTCCTAAATTCATGGGCAGTTATTTTGCGTCTTTTTTCCCCCCCAACATGTTTCTTGCGACCCTATTGGCTATTTGCCATGAAACACTTTATTGTTCGGCGATCACACTTCAAAAGTTTCAAGACTGCTGCATCCCTCTGCAAGACATCTTACAATTTTTTGACTTTTCATAGTCCTTCAAAACTCTCTTCTGAACCATTTTGCCAAAGGAAAGGAAGTTGCCTAATAATTAAGCACACCTTATAGGGTGTTGATGTCATTAGACCACACTCCTTCTCTTTACAAAAATGCACATCACCTTATTTACTTAATTGGTAGTTGGCTTTCAAGCCTACACAGTTTGGAGTAGGACAACATGTATGAAAAGGATGACATGATCAAAACGATTGTAATAATTCTGCACACACAATTTTTTCAACACACAAAGAGGAGAGATTGCTGATGTAAAGAGAAAAAGAGCAGTGGCCCTTGAATCGAGCCCCATAACATCTCCATATTACTTGCTTTTAAAGGACATGTCCCATTTTTAACCATTAAACATGCTGCCTTTCACTAAAATACCATTTTATACAATTCTGTGTGTTTATATTTAAAGAAAATTGTTGCAATTTGCTTATTTATAACTATTGTTTATGGTATCTCAAGGCCAGTCAAGGAAAATCAATCCCAGCACTTCCCAACCCTTTTATGCAGGACTTAATCTCTTTTATAAGGTAGCAGCTGGTTGTGTTAGATTCTAAACACTCAGCCAGCTGCTTTGCTACCAAATATTCAAAGATTTTGGAAATGGTTGGGGGGTTACTAACTTTGCATTTAACTTATTTGTCCCAAAGAAAAATTCATTCTTGTACTGACTCATGTATTTTTATTTTCTATTAACCAGTTGTAGGTGTTGATAGCTGTAGCAAGGTAGGATCCTCTGTATCAGTCTGTCTTGCACTGGATCTGGAGAAGCCTCTAACAGAAGACACTCTTTTGTTGTTTAAAAATCTTTTGAAGAGGGGTGTGTAGGTGGCGCAGTGGTTAGCGCACACAACCCATGTATGGAGGCCTTAGTCCTCCTCCTCTTTGACCAGCTGTTTTGTGAAATGATCTCCATAGGTTTCAGAGGAGTTCCTAGAACAGAGCCAACCTTCTTTATTAGCTTGTTGAGCTGTTTTAAGTAATTTGTTCTGATACTTTTAACCCCAGCAGATGATGGAGATAGAGATCACACTCTCCACAACAGACTTATAGAAGATATGTAGCATCAGCTCTGTCCCTTCTTCACAGCTGTATCTCCAGCCTAGTTTGTTGTCCAGGTGAACACAAAGATATTTATATTCCTCCACCACCTCCACATCTTCTCTTATGATGTTTATTTATTCAATGGCCTTTAAAAAAAACCACACACTGTAAGCTTTAGGGACCTCTAGTGGCAAAATTGTATAATGTTGGCTCTCAATTCAATATTTTTCACTTCCAGTTTATTGAATTGTCGTTCCTATAGGCCAGTCTCAACAGAATAGGCGTTGATGGCAACCTATGGATGGCAGCCTTGCCTTTTCCATTAAGCCACAGGACATCGTGCCTACAGTACAGATCACCAGCATCACTCTGTGAATGACTGACTGTAGTTAAAGAACTTTGTGGTACTTGGACTTAATAAAGCACCAAACAAGTATAGTCAATTTACCATTTCACCAGGGGGCGCTAGACCTCTTTCTTCCGCCACTAAAGAACACTGGCAACATTGCAAAATTAAACAGTCTCCCTCCAGATAAAAACCAGTTTACACCAGCAGATTAAGAAGTCATGGAGTTAATTGAAAGAAATGACCATTTACAACTATCTAGAACAATCCTAGAACAGAGAAGGTATATGTCTGAGTGTCATGTTTCTGTTGTTGCCTGACAACAACTTTAAAGTTGAGCTTAAACTGCTGTAAAGTATCACTCTGGGTTAGATGAGCCACATACTTGGGTCAAAGGTTACACGGTGCTGCTTTGATGTGGAACCACCTTCCTTGTTACCATGTGATTTCTTAAAAAAATCATTAACAAACTTTTGCAAATGGTTTCAAACAAATTTGATGTAAGGGAAACTTTTTTGCTCACTTCCGGTTTATTGAATTGTCGATAGTTTTTAGCTTCCATTTATTCAGAAAGAAACAACACGACTTCCAAGCATGCGAGAAGCAATAAAAGTAAGAATATATGGATAATACGCTATTTTGGACAGTCTTGTAAAAATTATTGGCTCTTAAAGTTCTAATCTAGGTGGTTTCAGTTGTTTTTGTGGATTAGGGTGAGGTAACAGAAATAGACTTGTGATCCATAACAATAGTAATTTCTTAGTAGCCTGCATGGAAATAAAGGGATAAGAGAGGCATTCCCAAATCCCCTATTTAACTTTATTTGTGACTTGTAAAATTATTTGCATTAAGCTTTTTTTCCTCTGCTATTAATGCTTTGAACAAGAGGCAGAGATTTGCAGTTCCCTAAACATTAGAATAATCACATAATTAATAGATAAACACAGTTATGATGATGTAAAATTACTCTGCTCAAGGTACATTCAATAATCTTTATTTGCTTTTTTAATCTTGGAACTAGGAGAGGGGAAAAATTAAATCATTATCAATTAGAAAATAAAGTGTTTTTGTGTTTTACATTTGAAAGTTTTCAACTTAATTCATGTCAGTTTTTACAGTTGTTTTTATGCCGAAATTTGATTTTAAAGCAGTTATGAAGAACTTTCAGCTTTGGTTTACATATTTTGGCTCCCCCCATTGGATAAAAGTCCCCAACGGACACACACACACACACACACACCTCACTCAACTCGTCAGCGACACGTTTAAAGCCTTGAAACAGATAAATATGCTGTGTTTAATAATTTATCCACAATAAACACATAGGTCCCAATAGGACGTTGCCACATTTCCTCCATATCAACCCTGCACCATTTGCCCATCTCTTAGGGAAATTTAGTTGCATCGACTTTCATCTGTATAATGAATGGGTAAAGAGGGAATTGACATATGCTGTAAAGCAGCCTGCACTTTTGTGGTTGTTTTTTGTGGCAGGGTTCCTGCACCCTCTTCAAAGTTGGTTAGTGTCAGTGAAAGCGATACAGACCCCCTCTGTCATGGCCTGAGTTGTAAGTCGAAGTGTAACCACAGCAATTATGATACTATGTTATGAAGGTTGAAAAGTTACTTAGTGTTGCATTAAATCCTGTACATCTAGTGTATTTTCTATGGATTGGTTGCAGGTTGTAGGGATGAATAGGAAATAGTCTAAGAAAAACGATTTAAAAACATTATTCAGCAGAGGATACCCACATTGCTTTGATTTTTTTTTTTAATTAACAGACCGAATTTTAAAGATCATTAAGTAACAGTTTGATTTTCATCGTTCTATTTAGGTAACCTTGGCCTAACTTATGAAAATCCTACAGTTCATTGAAAGTCACTCAACTGGTTTTATTACAAAATGATTCTGAGTTATCTGACAATGGAGGTAAACAACCATTCATTGGTTTTTTTGACAAAGTCTTTGCCTTTTCTAAGCTTTGTTTTGCTGTCTGAGCTTTGGCTTTTCCTTTGAAAAGAAGTTTCCCTGTAAGACCTCAGTGCTATTAAAACTTTATCAAAGCAAATTCCTCAGGCCCAAAACTATTGAAAAACACCCAAAGCCAAAATCCCATAACCTTGAGTAGACAATAAACATAAATGTACAGAAGACAATGTCAGTCTCTTAAGAAATGATGAAAAGATTTCCTTTAAAAGAGATTTGTTTTTGTTGTGGTGAGAATGGCCGGGAATCTACTATTTCTGTTTGATTTTTATTAGCTCCCCTGTGACCCTGGAATGACATAAAGGATGTTCATGTAGAGGTGTTAAGGCTTCTCTTCAATGAATCAACTAAACGTAAATGAAAATTGAGGATTTAAAGCTCCCCTGTTGTTGTTGGAACATCTTCCTGTTCCTCACAGAGTGGACGATAAGGGTTGCTCTCATACAGAGCAACAACTTCAGCTTAAACTGGCCTAGTCTAAGATGTCATCTCACGTAGCATAGCATATTGCAAAAATAATGTTAAATCTCTTTTCTCAACACTGAGCAGCAGATTGCCAGAAAAACTTAGAAGTTGATTTTTTTTAACTGCATGCTTGGTAATATAGAATGATATATAATTTAATTGCACATTTCGAGCCGTGCAGTGCATTAAGGGTACATTCATTTTTTGTGGCTACCAAACAACATTCAAAGATGGCATTGAAGGGAGCTATGATTTGGACCATTTCAACTGCTGGAAAATTGATGATTTGAAGTGCTTTTGTAGTAGCTTTATATTACCTTTTACAACCAGGACAGCGTACAGCAAAAGACAGAAACGGAAAGAAATGGCTGCCCCTGTATATGCTGCATTGGTAGGAAGTGAGAGATGCCGTCCAAAACAGCGTTTTCCTATACTATTCACATAAAAGATATAAAAACAGTGTCAAGTGGCTGTGATATAATGTATAAATTAATATTATGAAAAGTTGTCAGTATTACTACCCTGGGAAGCGATTTCTAGCCCTACTTCTGACAATTTGTTGCTCAAGTTGAGTTTTTGACAGGTGTGTCGTGCGATATTGCAGTCATATATGCATGAAAATGGAGCATCAACTACATTTTTATTCAGGATGGTTTGATGTGATTGGATTTAATATACTTTTATGCAAGAAATGTACAATTTTAGTCCATGTTCTTTCGTCCGTCACTTTCAAGCCTATAAAATCAAGCCGCAATCAAACAAATCTTCTTGCCTAGATCACTTCAGGCTCACCCTAAAGCCTTACCTTTCACGGTTCGCTGCCGGTACTAGCAATTATCAATCAATGGCAGAGTACTTTGCTTGGTAGCAGAAATATCTGAACTCAGTTGATCTATAAATGTGCAGAAGCGTTGTGCACTTTTCTTATTCAGTTAAAATTAGTTTATTTAGATAGACATTTAGATAAACATGTCATCTCAAGCCACTTTACCAGATCACATGTCAGATTGGTCAAAAGTTTCTATCTAAAGAAAACCAGCTGATTGCATTGACTCAACAGCAATCTCTCACACTAAGCATGCAATTAAATTAGAATCCCTGCAATTGTTTGGTTTATAAGCAGGTTCTGGTCATTTCACCTTTTGGCCAATTTATTCCTCTGAAGTGTTGGTCTTTACTCTACATTTACAAAAGGAGTTCACCACTGGACATTTTCACTATTCAGCATATCATGCCTAATTTGACAGCCAATAATTTCAAGAGATTTTTCCATAATCTACTCTACTCAATGTCTGCTATTAAGAAAATGTTGTTATATGTTTCTGGTAAATAATAATGACCCAGGCAGGGATGAGAATCATTAACAATTTATTTAAAGTAAAATCTTTAGATTATAAATAAATAATTAAATGTTTATGTTGCAATATTTCCTAAAATAATTCAATTTCTAGAGATATAAACTGAAACACAATGCTGATCTACTTGGACATGAAATTATTTGTTTAAAACTTAAAAATCAAATGAAGTTAGATTATGTCTAAATGGACGTAAATGTAACCGAAAGATGCAAATTGATCTGTAATTATCTGAATCACTGGTCAAGCTTAGTGTACGATGTAAACATGTAAATTAGCTACAGTTAAAGCTACCTATCAGTGATAACTCTCGTGTTTTCTTTTGAATTAGATGGATTAATTTCAAACAAATGGGAAAAAAAAAACTAAGAAAACAAAATAAAAATAACTGGTTCCTCTGTTTTCATTTGAAATAAAATCTAATACAGCAACTCTGATTAATTTACTGACTAACCTCACATGAAGTTTGTCTTGTAATTCATCTTCTGTCTTTTAGGAGGGCTGGGAATATCATTATGAAGGCAGGAAGTCATTTGTCACTGAGGTGAGAAAAACAGCTTATTGAAATTGTGTTGAATTCATTTAAAATCATTTTATTTCACAACAAGAAGCTACACAGTAAAGCAGTCATTAGGTTTAGATTCTTTCTTGAGATTTCTTTTTCATGTTGCTCCTCTCAACAAATGGATTTTCTTCCAGCTTCTCAAACTCCTCATAGTCCAAAAGTATGAACGTTGAATGATTGTGTTGCTTTTGTTATAAAATTATTTACATAAGTTAAAAGGTCAAAAGATCAACCAGCCCATCTTAAACCAACTCAACTGAAAACGTGTCAAATGTTCCTATTATGTTAATGTAGCAAAAAGTATTGTTTGTGCAGCTTTTGTTTTAAAGCAGTTGACAAAAGTTTAAACTTTGTCAATAACTTCAAAATAAAAGCAGCACAAATGTTTTTTTTATTATGCACAAGCATAGTCAAATTGATTGACACCAATTTGATTTGAAAAAGGTCGGGGGACTGGTTGACATGTATTGACCTCTGGAAGTTTTCATTATTCACTCAGGACTAGAGATTAGCATTACCTGTGAGTGCTTACAAGCATGCAAGTTTGTCTCATGTATGTCTCTGTTTAACCCTGTGATGCACTGGGGACATGTCCAGGGTGTGCTGCATCACTCTACCAGTGACAGATGGACACGAGAACCTGACACCTCCTAAACTTGCACAGAATTAGCTTCGTGTTTTTGACATTTTACTTTTAAACCTCTAACATTTTCTCTCATAAATCACCCCAGTTTAACTTGGTATGTTCTGATGGATGGTTGGTGGATATGTACCAGTCAACTCTCAACGTGGGCTTCCTCGTTGGCAGCTTTGCTTTTGGTTACTTTGCTGACAGGTAGGGCCAGGAATTTGAGTTAAAATATTGCCTCTGTTAATCTTTGCCTGATATTACTTTCTGATGTTTATTTCTGTGTAGATTTGGCAGAATGAAGAGTTTCCTGTTATCCAATGTGATAAACGTAGCTGCAGGATTTGCTATTGCTGTAGTTCCAGACGTCATCTCCATCCTGGTGCTCAGGGCTATCCTCGGCTTCAGCTATAAAGGAGGCTGGATGGCCATTTATGTGCTGCGTAATGATGACTGCTCATATTACCTGAAAGTTTGATCGAAATATAATGTCATTAGATTGCTTGTGCTGACACTGACTGTGAATGTGTGGGTGTTTGTTGTTGGCGCAAAACTGAGAATTACATGCAATGTCAAGGGCAAAACAATCGTATTTTGGCCAAATTTTTCTGCAGTATGAACATACTAATAGTAAATATCTCTACCCTTCCTGAAACAGAAACTGCAAATACGAAGAAATAAATATCAGTTTTTGTAAATATTGGCCCAGTTTTAGTTACTGAATCGATACCAATATATTTAAAAGAAAAATGACCAACGTTTGCTGATAGCGATATTAAAGGTGCATAGTCACATTATATGACATTTTAAAAATCTATACAGCAGTAGTAAACTCCAGTTGAATATAAAGATTTTACAAAAGATTACCACGTCTTTCTGTTTTGTTAATTGTTATTTTTGCGTTTTGCACTTTGTTTACACAGTTGTCCGCCACAGCTGCTAAAATCCTGAAGGCTACTCAATATCATATCCAATTCATTCATTCAATGATGCACATTTTGCATTCTTTCCATTAGAAAGGTTTTAGCCTACGACTTTAATTGTTGTTTATTTGATTTAAATATTTCTTCCCTTGATGTTGTGTCCTTTTTTGCTTTTGGTAGGAACGGAAATGTATTTTTTTTTCTATGATGTTCTGATACTTCGCAGAGAATTCACTAAAACTCAAAGTTATAGATGTGTTTATTTAATTAATATCTATTGTTCTTTGACCATGCTGAGCTGTTGCTTTACCCCGATGCACTGCAGGACAGTAAGACTCCATCATGTGGCTGTGTATTGCGATCATCTGGCTTTGTGGTAGTTCCACTCTCCTGCCAGCAGATGACGCTGTCTGATTATGCCTCTTCATTGCACCAAGTGCTGCTGCTGTTAAGGCTCAAAAAGGACTATGAAAACACAATCAGAACAGATGTTTGTGTAAATAGCCATATTCTATGATGATTAAATGTTTTTTGGCCTTTTTTGTACAGGCATATAACTATGCAATTTTTTTGCTGGTAAATTGTCAATCCCTTGGTGTAAGCATGACAAACCCAATAAGCAGTGCTACAGAAGTTAATCAGCCATTTTGTTTACCCTAAAAATCAGGATGTGCTTTAATGTTCTGCTTTTCGGTTGTTTCAGTAACAGAAATAGTTGGAGTAAAGTACAGACGCACGGTCGGGATCTTGTATCAGATGTTCTTCAGTGTCGGGATGCTCATCCTCCCTCTCCTCGCCTATTTAATCACTGACTGGCGTTGGCTACAGGTTGCCTTCACAGCACCATGTGCCCTTTATATTGCTTTCTACTGGTAATAAAAAGCTGCCTTTTGATCCTTCATGCAATCACTTGCAGATTAATTATTGGGTTGTTAAATCCCTAACAATGTTTTACATGGCTTTATCTGTCAGGTTCATCCCAGAGTCACCAAGGTGGCTCCTCTCCCAGAACAATTCCTCAAAGGCTCTGGAAATAACCCAGGCCATTGCCAAGGAGAACGGGAAGAAACTCTCCTTAAACTTTGAGGTAACTCTAATCGTTAGATTGCTTTTTTTCACAAGTGGAAGGATTTACGCAATATTTGGTAAACAGGGTTTAAGTTTTGTTTTTTTTTAACAAAAGGAAATATTCAAATACTAAACATGACATTTTTAAGAATATTCCCCAAACTTAATATTTAAACTTAATTTTGACATGAATCAAATAAGATACTTGTGGCAGGGCTGCCAACTCCTTTGAAAATAAACAAGGGGTCATTCTTAGCTAGGCATTGTCTTCATTTTCAATTTTTGCATTTTCTTTTGTGTATGAAATGATTTTGTGAACATTTGACTTGAACCTGAATATTGTAGGACACTTGTTTTTGTTCCTTAAAATAGGACAATTTTTTTTTCGTGGGTCGGTTAGAAACCCCCTTGTTACCAGAGGTTTTATTTAAGGTGTCAGTCATTTCACCCCAGAGACATTTAATGCTTTTCTCTGTTTAGCCAAGTGTGCCTAAAAAAGTTACGTCCAAAAAGAAGTTTTCTTTCGTCTTCCTAGAACCAATTTGCACTGACCATACCTTGAGAAAGTTTTGCACAAACTTAGATAACCAATGGCTTACACCTAATGTGTTTAATGCCAGAAAACATGGTTATTTTACTCCTAAACACTATATCTACCAGCAGGATTTGGTTGATGAGGAGTCCCATTCTGTCCCCTTCAAAATTAATTAATACCTACAAAAGAAAAACAAGACAACTGGTACGCTGTGTTTAGTACATTGGTAGGATGTACAAAATGGCAACAAATGGGGTGTTATCTCTTAACATATCTCCTCAGCAAAAGTGTAAAAAATGCAAGCTACTGTATGTATAATTTCAACTCATCTTAAAAACTTGTGTCTTATCATAGATATTAACTGATGATGAGGTGGACTCCACTTCCGCCTCTTTGTTGGACTTGATCAAAACCCCCAATATGAGAAAACACACTTTCATCCTCATGTTTAACTGGTCAGACTCATCTAAAACGACAAATCATTCCAGCCCTTGCACATAGGAAAGATTTAACTTCTAATGTCTTCATTCCTTAGGTTCACCAGTGCTGTGGTTTATCAGGGTCTCATCATGCGGGTGGGGATAGCAGGAGGAAACGTCTACATTGACTTCCTTATCTGCGCTCTGGTTGAGTTTCCCGCCGCTTTCCTCATCCTGTTTACGATTGAGCGCATCGGCCGTCGGCTTCCTTTTGCTTCCGCTAACATCGTAGCTGGAGCCTCCTGCATCATCACTGCCTTCATTCCTGACAGTGAGTCTCATCTAAGGTTAAAGTTTATTAAAAGGCATAAAAACAGCTGTGTTGTAAAATGTTCCCTCTCCCTAAGGCATGTTCTGGTTAAAGACCACAGTGGCCAACATTGGTCGGCTTGGGATTACTATGGCCTTTGAGATGGTGGTGTTTGTTAACACTGAGCTCTACCCGACTTCTCTCAGGTGATGAACATGATGAGATTACTAAGTGTCTTATGGGAAAGATTGTTCTTGCTGACTTCTTTAAAGCTAATCTATAAACGACTAATCTCTCCAACCTTTTAATCAATAATAGGAACCTGGGGGTGTCAGTATGTTCCACTCTTTGTGACGTTGGAGGAATTGTTTCACCTTTCTTGCTCTATAGACTAGCCAGTATCTGGCTTGAACTACCACTCATCATCTTTGGTAGGTCTCTAAATTTGATGCTTTAGTGTTTGTTTTCGAATATTATGGTTTAAATCAGTTTAAATCATGACTTTTCAGAAAAGCCGCCTTTGTCCAAGATTACAAATGCATCAAATTAATAAAAGGCAGAATGTGTAAAGTCTATGCTCTCTGGAAGAGATTCCTAGAAGGCCAGAAGAACCAAGCCTTAAAGAGCTTCTTGTTTTCCAGATATGCACCCTCTCTTTATTGTGACTCTAATCAATGTCTTAGTACTCCAGTTTCTAATAATACTTTTTTTAGCCATGCCCTATATAGTCGTGCAGCCTGGTAGGCCACTGGTCAGCTGTGTAGATTTGAATCAGGCCTTTTTTTTCAAAGTTGAGATCATTTTATTTGTATTTTTATGGCATTGGCTTCATGGATCCAAACAGGAAGATATATAAATATAACAATCTGACTGCTTAAACCCTCCCACAAAGAGATAGCTGTATGATTTCCCATTTTGCTAAATCTTTTAGAATTTGATGCGATAGATTTCCATAGCTTGCATTTAACAGTTGAGAGGTATAGAAACAGTGATCCCTAATTGTCAAAACCTGTAAGGTGACCGTTTAAATGTAATTGTTCAGAAAGTTCAGGAACCGATTCTCTTTATCATCAGGGCTTCAGGTGTTGATTCATTTACTTTATATCCTGAGACTCAACCATAGTCCCTTAAAAATGTAACATTTTTTTTGTATGGGGTTTATTGGCTGCTTAATATCAAATATGATGTTGTCAGCATGTAAAACAGTTTCCCATTTTATATATTTGTAGTTATGTCTCCACTCAGACCAAAGAAAAAAGTCAAATCCCTCATTTTTGTGCAAATACTGTTTTTGATTTTATTTATTAAAACAACAAAATATCAAAAACAACATGGCACTATGTGGAAATATATCTGTCCCCTAAACCTGATAACTGCCATCTGCTGCTCTACTGCTGTGTTTGCGCTGATTAAAAATGTGTCTGTTTCTTCCTATTGGAAAAATGCTGTCCCACTCTAATTTGTGGAATTATTCCCAAGTTGCCGACCAAACCCTCTGTACCATTGAAAGCTCTGTTAACCTTCATGTTTTTATCGTACGCAGGAGTTGTTGCCCTCGTAGCTGGAGGTTTGGTTCTACTTCTGCCTGAAACCAAAGGAGTTGCTCTCCCTGATACTGTCGAAGACGTTGAGTTTCCTGATCGGTAATTTTTCACTATCTCTTCATACTCTGGAGTATAACGGTATAGCTTTTTATCCTGTTTTCTCATAGTTTTATCAATGTATTTGTGAAAATATTGTTTGTGCAATTGTTTTAAATTGTGATTACTGTTATATTTTGGACGTTTTTGCAATTTCTTGTAATCTGTTTTTATTAGATATTGATTTAATGTATCTAATGATTTAAGTTTTTCTTCTGTTGCGAAGATGTCTCTACCTTTAATCTCTTAAAATGTTTTGTTTCTGTAGGAAAAAGAACACTCATGAAAATCAAGAAATGAAGCAAGTCTTGAAAAGTGACGAAGCAGTATAATTCTAAGAAATTTGTTCTGTTGGTTCTATGTTTTTACATTCCTCAACTGTGTTTTTTTTTTATCTAAACTTATCTCTTTTTATTTAAATTTATTATCATCAGCATATATGCCATTTTCAATGTAGGGGTTGAAACATAAACCTTATGTATGTTAATAATAGGGTTTAGGTTCATAGGTTTTAAACTTATTATAAAAGTACTA
>JAUZNJ010106857.1:0-20534 GCA_034780135.1 Jordanella pulchra | reverse complement strand
CCTGCCTGCCTGCCTGCCTGCCTGCCTGCCTGTCTGTCTGTCTGTCTGTCTGTCTGTCTGTCTGTCTGTCTGTCTGTGTGTATCAATCTAGATATATAGATATAAATATAGATATATAGACATACAAATAAAACTGGTAAAATCCTACCACAAATATAACAGAGATTGAGTGAAGTCAGTATTTCTTTGAATACTATTAGATTACATGAAGCTAGTTTGTAAGCGCTGCTGTCAATAACTAGGGTGGAAAACTATTGAGTAGCTAATAAAGAATAAGTATGTGATACAGTTATTGTGCAATAAGTTGAGGTTGATTTCTGAAACCGTTTTTTTCTCTGTCTGATTAGACGCTGGGTGCTCACTAAGCCATCATTTGTATACCTGCTATCAAAAAAAAAAAAAAACAGAAGAGAAAGCATCTGAGTGGTAACACATTTTCCCACTAATAACATGTGAAGCAGTGCAGCCCCTTGTAGGTCCACAGGTTACAAAAACTAGTGTAATCTTCATCTGTGACTCCTCTTATTCTGAGCCTGCATTGTTACCCTCTCTATAACTATTTAAATTATATTCTAATTAAATTACAGTCTAGTTTTGTTTCAGCGTCTGACTTCAAAATGTGTCTAAGTTGGGGTGTTGTACACTTTGATACTCAAATCCAGTTCAGTGTGATTGTATGTGGCCATCACAGCTAATTATTAATCACTTTGTGTATATTTTGTTGTTTTTTGGTTTCTGCTTTGTTTCATATTTGTAGTTATTTTTGTTTAGCCATGTTGACTTTGTTTAACCAAATACATGCACGGAATACACAAACGCAGGACTGTCAATTGGCTCTGCTTGGAGTCCATAGTTGATCACTTTGTGTGGTTAAAAGCTTCTTCCTGTACTAAATATAGCTGTCAAGAACAACAGACTGACAGGGAAAAAGTCTTGTGTCATCTAGTGACTGTTTATCTAACCAACATACTTGTTTATTGAACATTAGGTTATATTATGTTTGCTTTTTTGATAACAGGTTTAAAATGTAACATTAATAAAACACTGAAAATACAAACTAAAGTGGGAACTGAAGAAAGCTGAAATAAGAAAAAGACAGGAAGATACAGAGAAAAATTAAATCTATGAAGTACTATTTAAATTTGACTATGAAGGTATTGCAACATTTTCTAAGCCTTTGCAAAGAGGAAATAAAAGTGAAACTCAGCTTACTAAAAACAAAAGGGCAGGATTTTAAACTCAAGCAAAGAAATACTGTCTGTCATCATAAATCTAAGGTGTATTTTTTTCTTTTTCATTGGCAGGTCTAAAACCTCCCAAAATCTTCTCATGTTCTCTTTATATACATCGCTATCTTACTGGAGAAAAATAAAAGGGCATCTATTTTTTTTTTGAACATGTTGAATTACAGCGCCTCGGGCCTGTTGGACATTTGCTTAAGCTGGCTCCCTTCTGCTGAAGCTGGCATCATTTACAGCCGAAAGAATGCCAAAATCTCTATATGGAGGAAACATACCAGCTGTCACTAGGCAATATTGTGCCAACACAGACTTTAGGATTTGATAGTATTGTAATGCTCAAGGAGGGGTGGCTGTCTTGATTTCAATCTTACAATATATAATGTATAAGCTTCAACATCAGCTAAATATGTCAGATGTTTTACTAGTGCTTATCGGTCTTAAAGAAAAAATAAGATATTCTAGCTGTTGTACTTTCTGTGGCCTGCCTATGAAACACAGACAATGTTAGATAAAACTCTGGTTTATTATTGTGGTCATCCTTTAAGAATTTCATTGTTCGATGTGTCAGCTGGGGTTTAAACTGGTTACCTTCTGGTTGCAGGACAAACTCCTGAATACATCACTACTGTCACTCCGATGATTAGTGGTGGGTAGAGCAGCCAAAAATGTTGCCCAAGTGAGAGTAATGAAACTTGAACATATCTTTACTAAAGCAAAATTATCCAACCAAAAAATTAATCAAGGTAAAAAAATCTATATTTATAAGTGGGTACGAATTGTAACTCCTGATTTATTGACAAAGGATCTTATCAAACAGATAAAAATATAAAGTTAAATACAAATAGCATTTTAACTAAAAGAAAATGTACAAAAATAACAATTAGAACGTGACAAAAAAAGGAAAATAAACTGTTCTTGATATTTTATTCTAAATATATGAAATTTAAGAAACTAATACTTTCCGTAGTTAATGTATGTTAGAAGAGGGCAAAGTACTTCCATTTACAATATCAATTATTTGCTGTATGTACACTTGATTCCAAATACCAAGACCAGATGAGATGCTTTCCAAGAAACAAACCTTGGATCACCAGTGATATAAATAAACTATTAGACAAAAAGGAAAGAGCTTTCAAGATGTAATCATAATGAGTATACAGAAGCAACTTAAATAGAAGAGAGAGCAAGGAGGCATACAGGTAATGTTTAAGAGCATGCTCTAACAATGTTAGAGATGTGTTGTCCAACAAGAAGAGGATTACAGGCTTCACACAGAAGGAGGATCAGATGAATGGAAGTCTGCACAAAGCTAAGAAACTGAATAGGTTTTTCAATAGATTCAGCTCAGGAACAAGCTCAGCATCCTTCTCTCCTACACACTGTCAAACTGCTCTCCTTTTTACCTAAAGCTTCCCTCTCGCACCTCGGATGTTTCATTTTCCATCTCTGCCCCCTGCTTCTATGCATTTGCTCTTAATCAAATCAGAAGACAGTGCTGCTTCCTCCTCCATCCACTTGTCTGTCTGGAAGTCGAGTGAAGAAGCAACAGGAGAGACAGAATCCCAATAAGGCACCAGGCCCAGATGGTGTCAGCCCCTGGAAAACCTGTGCAGATAAGTTCTGTACCTCAGCACCCCTTCAAACCTAACCCAAGAGACAACTTTATCACCAAAGACAACCAACAGTCCTCATTCACCCTAGACTTTTTGGCATGGTCCGTCCATCCATCTATCTATCTACCTCTCTGGTTACATACATACATGAATGATAGAATGGGAGGCAGATCTTTTAGTTCTCAGGCTCCTCTCCTGTGGAACCAACTACCAGTTTTAATCCATGAGGCAGACACAGCTAAAGCTTATAATTAGAGTGGCCCAGGTTATCCTGAGCTATCTCTATAGTTATGCTGCTATAAACTTAGACTTCTACAGGAGGGGGCGACTTATCATTAATATGCTTCATTCTGTCTCTATTCTCTGATTCTGCAGTATATGTTAGTTCAACCTCTAACTTTCTGCTTTCTCTGTTTTTTTTTCTCTCATCATAGTAGCTTAATCTGGTCTGTTCCCATTTGGTCGTGGCTCCATCCTGGAGAGAAAGGTTAGCAGAGTTGCTGCCATTATCACCTTTGTTCATGGTTGTTGGAGCTTAGCCTGTTTTTCAATGTTGTCCTGTTTTTCTTACTGTGAGCTCTGACGCACTGGATGTGCTTTCTTTCATCCTCTGATATGAGAAGTGGCTCAGAGCTCGTCTGCCTGGCTGTGTCTTTCCTGGACGGGGCCGCCTGTGAAGCTGACAACTGCCTTTTGTATTTCTGCTTCTTTCTGTCTGTCTGCTTCTGTCTCCTTGAACCCCAGTCGGCCTCGGCAGATGGCCGCTCACACTAAGCCTGGTTGGGCTGGAAGTTTCTTCCTGTTAATAGGGAGTTTTCCACTCCACTGTCGCTGCATACATGCTTGGTGTGAGGGATTGCTGTTGAATTAATAAGTCAATGCAATCAGCTCGTTTTCCTTAGATAGAAAACTTTTAACCAGTCTGACTGTGATTTCATTGAATTGTATCTGTAAAGTGCCTTCAGATGACATGTGATGTGAATTGGCACTATATAAATAAACCAAATTAAATTGAATTATACATACCAGAGTTCTCTTTAGACTCAGACTCAGAGTCTGAGGTTTCGGAGGACTCAGATGCTTTCTCTGGAAGATTTGGCAACTGGGCAATGTCAATAGGAGTGTCTTTATACTCAGGGTTACTATGAAGAAAAATAGGGAAAAAAGTTATTGACGTCATTCTCAAAGAAAAGGGTTTTCATTTTATTTGCAAAATGTAATTACATATACTCCTTTCCCACTGGCTGAAAATTCTTTTTAAACCCTGGAACAATCAGCTTTTAGTGGCAGTGGGAACAGTTCACTGACTCATTTCAAACTGGGTCAAAAAGCATGTGGCCTGTGATAAAACTGAGATCGGCATACAGTGGGAACAGCAGAGCTGAGTCGACATGCTAATTTGTGTGATACCATTGAGCACAACATACGGACGTAAACACATCGCGCCAGTCGAACAAGCTCAAACAAGTCTGTAAATATTCGAAAAACATGCCGCAGCACTGGTGAGAGAGATTGGACAGATAAAAGAGCGAAACAATTAAGCACACTTACTAATTCCTGGTGTCCTTCCATGTTGCTCTCTGTTACTTTCTGAATTTCTGCTGCACTGGTAACATCATCAATGTTAACCCGGTGTGATAATGTCAACAGACACGTGGTGGTAGGGGCCAGAGGTTACGCAGCTTGCCAGTGGGGTTCAGACGCAATTTTTTTGCCAGTGGGAAGGGAGTCAAATGCAAGTTGTTAACGGGTCAATCCGAGTTTGAAAAAAATGGGTTAACCCGCTAATTTCAGTGGGAAAGAGGCTTTATGAGTACTTTCGCAACAAGACAATTTAAGAGATGCTTTTAAATTCCAATCAATATTTAAACCATTTTTTGCAGCCATTGTCATATAATTTCTAAAGTGTTCTTTTTGTTTTGCTCACCTGAGGACGTAGTTGACCCAAATTATGTTCTTCTCACTGGAATTCTTGGCGTTTATGGCAATAGTGGCACTGGACTGGATCCAGATGTAACCACCGTTCTTCTGGATCCACCGATAATACTTTGTCACACACTGACCTTTGTTCATCACTAAAAAGAAGACAAAGACACAAAGAGGAAAATGATTTATCTGTTTTGTTAATCTTTTATGCTAAACCGATCAATGAATTTGTATAGTTAAAAGGCAGTGTCAACTTCAACTTGCAGATTTGAATCTCAGCTAAACAGGATCAAGGCAGTACAGTAAGTATCCATTACTGACAGTGACACAGATGGATGAATGGAAATGTGCATTTTTTACTAGTATCATCCTACATAAAGATTTCAAAAATAATTTCAAAACAAGACAACTTTCCTTCATAATATTTAAAGTTTTATGACGTATTTAATAAAGGACTTACCGAAGATCCACCGGTTGAAAAATGCTACACAACAGAGATTTTGAATGAATTTTTTTCTATCAGAGGTCAGAAAAGTGAGTTGTAGAGGTACAGGGACAAGAAGATGGCACAGAGAAAGACAGAATCCTTATTAGACAACCTGAGACATCTGGTTGTGCTTTTTGCGCCTGCCATCAATTACAACAACTGCCGTTTATGTTGTCCCTTTTCCCCAGTGGCTGAAGAACTCAACTAAATATATCCCCACAACCTTAAAAGAATTAAGAAAGGGATCATTCAAATAGATTTCTATTTATCTTTTCCATCGGTATGTGACACTCGCCTCCCTGCTGTTAGATACAAACTTGACTTCAGCATAATTTGTCCTTCAGTTTGTTAAATTGGTTGGCCTTGGTCACATTATGATGGCTTCTTGAACTTCAGAACATGCAATGTGAGCTTTTTCTCTGTAGGAGTGAATACAACAAAGTCAAAAATAAATGCAGTACCTTCTGCTCTCCACCAGACATCGCTGTGCCACTGTAAAAACCCAGTGCCTCTTTGTAAAGGTGGCTGTCACCCCCCAACCCACATCAAACACCCAAACCCTGCTTCACCCCGAGACAGCACACGGGTAATAAATTTGGCTAAATTAACCACTAAATGGTTATCTCAAGCAATATGTATTGGCATTAATCAGGAGCCGCTCAAACAGAAACAGTCAGAGACGAGAAGCTAAGGCCTCTGAATTCATATCCCGCTCCCCAATTTAATTACGGACACAAATAGGCTTTCCATGACAGAGAAGAAAGAGAGAGAAAGCGAGAGCTGATTTATATAAAAAGAAGGCCAGTAATTAAAAACTATTAGAATCTAATAGCATTGTTTAAGACGAGATCCCCAGGGCTTCAGTAATTGACTTTAGTTGGATGGCTGGTGCTTAGTTTTTCTCTATTTACCTATTCATAAGAGGGGAGAAGGGGAGAGAGATGGGGGGGAAATAACTTGTCTGCATGTTAAGGTAGAAATGGTGAGATCATGTCACCTTGAATGTGACCTTGTTTTGTTTGTACAACAGAGTAAATAACAGCACAGTGAATACACTCACACACACACACACACATAAACAGACATGTGCACTAGCATGGCAGTGGTGCCTGTTTAGATGACGGCTGGTCCTCAGAGAGGAGCTTGCTGTATTAGCATGCCCAACGGAAGAGGTCACACACCCCATCCAATCAGAGACACGGAGGGTGCTACAACCATAGCAGACAGTTTCGGTGGATAAAATTTAAACACAAGCTCAGGCAGAAAACAACAGAGGAGACTGAATCCTCAGAAAACTGTGAGCCAAAACATGATGGCTGATCATAACATTCTTTCTAAAAAAAAACATAACAAAAACAACCTAGTCTTCAACTTAGAAATAGAATCCATAGAACCATAAATTAGGCAAACAGATATTGATGTGATTTAAATATGCACAGCATATTGTATCTTTATCAATAAGGAGATTTGAATTTCTCACTGATTTGATCAATTACAGCAATAGCGATACAGAATATCCATATCAATATCATTGTAGCATGAGGATTTGATCCTGATTTTAATCTCATTTAAATAATTAATTATGGAAAAGTCTCACCAAAGATGAGGCTTTCCATATTGGTAATCAGGCCTTTTGTGAGGTGGTAATAAACGAAGTGACAAGGGAGATCCATTTAGATAAGAAAACAAACCAAAAAAAAAGCTTCTGAACAAACTAAACAACATCTGTTTTGAACTTTTTTGAAGTTATTACTGATTATAGCACCCCGTCCCTTGAAGTTCTGATGACATCCTACTTAGCTGAGGATCTAAAACTATATATTCTGTAGAATCAAATGCCCACTCCCACTCCTAAACCAAAACCATGTTTCCAATCAACTGAAACACGAATTTCAAGCAAACATTTAAATTTAAGGAAAAAAGAAATGCAAATTAGCAGTGTTTTTATTTGGTTTGAAGCGAATTAACTAAGAACCACGAAGGCATCCCACGCCGTTGTCCATATTATGTCTATGATCAGATCAGTAATGAAGGAAAGGTTTAATAAGTGTGTTGCTATAGGGGAAGTTGTTCTTACATTGAGATGTCAGCTAATAATGGTGATATTGCTTTTAGCTATGTCTACGTGGATAATAATGGGAATAATAATATATGGGATATACATGGATAGACGGCGACATCAGAAACAGCTGATTCAAGTTTGCTATATCAGAGCTTATTGAAAAAAGTATTTCCATCTCATGTTTTGGGCATCAATTTTATTTGCAAAAGCCAAACAAACCTCAGGTGAGTGTAAAAACTTTTTTGCTAATTTAAAAAGAAGTTATTCTAATTTCCAGTTTCCACCAGTTTTTCCGATGTGATGCTTCAAAATATGCATTAGAAAAAGCTGATGGAAAATCAGCTAGTGAAGCTATATTCTAGTCCCACCAGTAACTCTGCAACCTTCTCCTCTGTCCTTCTGCTGGCCCTATAAATAAAAGAGGAAAATGTTAATAGGGTCTTCCAATTTCTAAATTCGAAGACAGCTGTGTGACTCGATGTAGTTCTTCTTTCTGCCTAAAAATCTGCTCTGACCAATAAATCTCCATCGATCCATCTCTGGAGTTTTATGATGATTCCTTCTTGTTTAAACAGGCCACAACAGGAGGGCTACAGCCACACAATACAGAATAAGGTACTCAAACAGAACAGTGGGAGTGTAAAGATTAAACTGCATGAAGCCATTGGAGCCGTTATAGGCGTTACTCTACTTATGCCAGTGTTGTAGCACTGCCACATGGACTGATGGCATAGGAACAAAGTATCAAATCTTAAATTTAGATTATTAAATGGAACTGCAACTCTAAAGTCTGCTATCTATGTTGTTGTTGTGGGTGTATGCGTGTTAAGAATGGTGAGGTCAAAACTTGCATGTGCAAACACCAATTTGTAGCCACCTATGCAGATAGGTGTATAATAATGAAGACATTGCAGGGAGTGGCTTCAAACTTATCCACCCTAGGAGCGGATTTCATATGTAGACAGTCTGTGGCCACTTTGTTTGGTCTTATATAAACAAACCAGGTTGGGATTGAGAGCCTAAATGACTACAGAGCAGTTGCTCTGATGTCTGCTATCTCTCTGGGATTCAGGCAACTTGGGTCTTCAATTCACCCTTGATCACCCTAGAACATAAACCAAAATCCTGTTTGTGGACTTTAGCTAAGCCTTCAACACCATCAACTCAATCATCCAAAGAAGCTCAACCAGGTTACAGTGCTAGGATCAACTCTCTTGAGACAGTGTGTCATTAGTATTCCTTGCTTACCAGCAACAGCAGATGATATGAGTAAAAGGCTTTTACTTAATGACCAACAACACCTCTGTGTCTTCACATTTGTCTTTATGGAAAACCTAAACATAATGTTGAAAAAATAGCAGCATTTTATGTATTCTTATGTGCTCCATTGTTGTATTGTTTGGTTTGAACTGCAAAATTATTGGATGGGGGGAAAGAGAAATGACTTCAGGGATACAATGCAGGGTCATAAACTGTCTCCACTGCAGGACAAATTTACAAAACAGCTATGAAATACTTTACATTAGCAAATGTTATGTTTGAATTAAAGATTCAGTAAAAAATGGCAGGAACAATCCGCCAGACATGTGTCAATGTCCAGCTCACAATATCCATAGAGACAGGGAGAGCATACTGGTGTTATGGTCCGAATTAAAGTCTCTGACCAGAGGTTCTCTGAAAGGGAACTCCCAACCTGCACAAAGTTGTTTTTCTTTAGTAAACTGGATCCTGCCTGTGGTTCCTCAAGCAAATACAGCTTCAGAGGCAAAGCTGCCCCTTCACTAATGATGCAAGTGTGGAGCTCACCGACCTTCAACCACTGGGTGGAGCCTTGTCTACAGCAATGACAGAGGCTCATATTCAATTTGACTCATCAATGCAAGATCTGTTGTGAATGTGCTTTTTATTTTATTTCTGTTGAATTTTATTACAGCTGCGGCACAAAATCGTTTTTCTGAACTTCTCCCTAAACAGTCTGTCAAGCGCAGGCAGATCATAACGAATTAGAAAGGTTCAGAGGGCCCTGTTATTCAAGCTATCTATATCTCTTTTTTTGAACGGTTTTTTGAGTTTTAAATGTACTATTGCTTAAATTCTATTATGATAATTAATCATTAAAAATAATAATCAAATAGATTTTTAAAATAACTAAATCTTGTAGGCCCATTACATTTGAATCTATTACATTGTCCAGCTTTAATGACCTGACTAAATTCTGAAATTATTTATTTATTGATTCATTTTTTGCTGCTTCATAAAATCAAATTTTATTTGAAAAGTTTCAAAGACAGTAACAGTATTTTAAAAGTTACAAAGAGATTTCAGGATTTAAAATGATTAAGATTTTAGGGTTAAATGTGAGGAATGCAATGTAATTTACACATCATTCAATAAATGAAAATAATGCCGGGAGGGAACATCACAAATTCCAGTGCTGTCGTTAGCTGTGCAATCTCTGCCTCTATATCTACGGGTATTTTCTTTTTGTCAATCTTTCTGTTGTATTTTTAGGGATGTAAAATTCTGATACATTCCATCTTCAGTGACAATGATGGATAATCATTTTAAAAAGACTGGTTTAGAGAAATAAAGGCAAATGTGTCCGAAAAAACCTTCAGCCTGTATGATAAACCTTACTCTTTGTCATCTTCAATTTGAAATGACTCCCTCACTGATTGTTCATTAATGAAGGACAGAGGAGAGAAGAAGAATAGATGGAAATGGGAAGAAAGTGAGTGCTGGAGGCTTGCCTGAGGCTGCAGAAGAGAGACTGCTCGATTAAAGGAGTTCTATTCCCTTTCAAAGTGAAGTCTCTTTACTTCACTTTTTCTCATCTTTTTTCCATTATTTTTGTTCTTGTTTTATCAACTGTCACACTTCTCATTCATAGATCATTAGTATCTATAAAATATTAACCAAATCAACTGTCCTAATCCCAATGTTAGGGAAAACAAATCTATCTACAGCAGCGTCAAGCTCACTTTCCTGTTCTTACTTACAGAAATTAAAGTCTGAAATTTGATCTGCCATTTAGCCAATTTAGCTGGTAAAGGGCAGACACAGAACACAACCCTTTATGGAGTCTAGCTTGGAACTTGCTGCTGAATGTGCAGCTCTTTTAGGTTCAACAACACAAACATTTTAGATACTGACACAGATCAATATCCACATTTATAAATGTCTGATGGTCTGTCTAGACAGCTTCAGATAAGTCCACTGCTACTTTAGGTTACAATGGTATAAACTTTCTAGTTTGGTTTTCAGACTTGTGTTTGGCTCGTTGACATTAAAGGGCTTTTATCAGTTTTAAAATCAATATCTTACGTGTGTGTTCTACATGTTCATACGTGTTTAGGTGATAAAACATGTACTTTAAAATGATAAATTTGTGAACGACAGTTCTTGCCTTTTTGTGTCAATCTTTGAGATATTTTCAAATTAGAATTGATCCTTTGCCTTTTGCGCAATGAAATCCCATGTCTTTAAAAAACTCTTTAAAAACATTATAATATGAATCTAAACATATTTAAGTTGTTTGGAAATTTTTTTACACCGTTTTAAATGTATTGCAAGACCAAAAAGCAGAATTAAATTGAGCAATCTTTTCTCAAAATTGGAATGGTTCTATTGATTACAACTCATTTTCATTGTCATTGTTCACGTTTGTTTTTGATTCCTTTGATGTCACCATTTCTAAACAACCAACAACCTGTTTACTGCTAGGATGTTGAATTTTCTAAGCTCCAACGAAGGAAACGTTTGAGTTCACCATATCACTAAAACTTTGCATCTATTGCAGTTATGTTCCAATATAATGCAGTTAAAGATGCCAGTATAAGCCTTATCTCATAACTTCCAACAGTTTATTCTTCATTAAACCAAAATAATATCTACTTGCCTGTTCATTGGCCGAACACGTAACATAGCATTACCAACGAAATACCAATGCTTTTAATTCCTTGGAAACAAAGTGTAGCTACAGCACAGATTTCATTTTGAGACACAGATCTCAAACTGTTGGAAGGTAACAGAAAAGTCACCATGTGATTCTGTTGATTCGGTCGCTTCATCCAGTTTCATCCACAGAGCGTGTCTTCTTGTGTTATCCTAGTGTTCTTAAAGATTTTGGTGTGTGTTTTTTAACAGATGTGTGTGTTTTATCCATGAGGATAAAATATGCCTTTCTGAGTGTAAGTCCTGAGAGACAATCTCTGCTGCAACGCCTGCAGGCTTAAATCCACAGAGTTTTCACTTTTTTGTTTACTTTTTCCTCCTTTTCAGAATCTTTTCAAACACATCCTGTCTGTATTTTTTTTCTGTGACACAGATTTTATTGCTCAAATTCTCTCTGTTTAAAAAAAAAAAAATCGAAGAATCTATTGCCTTTAATCTTTTATTTCTTGGTCCTATCTCCTTTCTTTTCTTCTTGCTCATTTGCATTCCATCACTGATTTTTTTAAAATATCATTTAACCTTATTGCATTAGGTCTGTGTTAAATTTGCTTAGTCATCTGCTAACTGCTTGTTTTCTTGTTTTGTTTACATTTTCTGTTTGCTCATTTTTAACCTGAACTAAGAAAGCTCCCATCTCCTCCCAAGTCAGCCTGTTTCTCACCATTATTTATATATTTTTTAAGCAAACAATTTTTTTAACTTCTTACTCTTTATGAAAATATGACAATATTTACAGGCTGTACGGTGGGACAGTGGTTAGCACTGTTGCTTTGCAGCAAGAAGGTTCTGGGGTCTGGGGTCTTTATTTATGGAGTTTGCATGTTCTCCCCGTACATGCGTGGGTTCTCTCTGGGTACTCCGGCTTCCTCCCGAGGTTCAAAATATGACTGTTAGGTTAATTGGCGGGCTGTACGGTGGCGCAGCTGGTAGAGCTGTTGCCTTGCAGCTAGACGGTCCTGGGTTCAATTCCTGGTTTGGGGTCTTTCTGCATGCAGTTTGCATGTTCTCCCCGTGCATGCGTGGGTTCTCTCTGGGTTCTCATGCTTCCTCCCACAGTCCAAAAACATGACTGTTAGGTCAATTGGTCTCCCTAAATTCTCCCTGTGTGCATGGTTGTTTGTCCTGTGTGTCTCTATGTTGCACTGCGACAGACTGGCTTCCTGTCTGTTGCACCCCGCCTTAGGCCCATAGTCTGCCGGAGATAGGCACTGGCCCAACTGTGAACCTGGTTTATCAATCTGCATGTCTTTTTTTATTCACTGTTTACACAACACTGCATCTTCTCACTTTTCCCTTACAATATGACAGTTTTGCTTTCATTTCTTTTTCTCTGTGAATAAAAAGTTTCTATTTCTTTGAACCCCCATTTCTGTTGGCAAATCTCTTTTACCTTTACATTTCCTACACTTCACCTTATAAACCTTCTTTTTTGTTTCTCTGTTCTTAGAGTGGAAACTAGGACAGCCTGACTTTGAGATCTGACCCAAGCTAAGGCCGCCTGTCAGCAGGTAATGATAGAGACTTAGCCAGTGACACCTTCTCACAGAGAAGGATCATCCTGTGTCCTACACTTAAAAAGAAGCCTTTTAAAATTTAGATCCCTGTTCAGAGAACACCCTATTCCTCCAAAATGCACACTGATTGATTATTTTACTCCATAACTCCAGCACCTAGAATAAATCTTTCATCTATCAGTCGTGTCATATGTCTGTTTTTATCTGCACAGTGGCATAAACTCCTAATCCAGCAATTTGTTTTAACATTTCACTGTGTTTTCTATGTGCTTGTGTACATTAGAGAAGAGAATAACAAAATGTGATCCCTGCATTTCCTGAAATGCTCAGTGTATAACTCATTTGACATAAGTGTTGGGTTAAGAGATGGATGTTATCCTATTTATTGCACCTTTTTAAAATTCATACTGAGTATAATCTGGATAAATTAAAAAAATCTGTTTTTATGGTTGATAAATGTGCTTAAGAATACAGGTAATAATTATTTACAGGCTGATTTAAATTTGAACAAAATGTATTTTTGAAACATTTTAAGAAACAAAAGAACAACGTTGGCTGTCTACCATCCATCAGGTCTCAAGGCTGAAACCAGGTCCAAGCATGGAAATGGAGGAAGATGTAATGAAGGGTTGAATCTATCTGTCCTTCAACAATTCAAAGAGTCAGATGCAGGATTTTTTTCTGCAAACTGAGGGTTGCCTCTTGCAAGCCTATCTCTGTCTGCTGTAGTTAGTGTGTCCTTGGGGAAGCCACTTCACCAGCGTTGCCTACAGATGTTGGTCAGATGGCCAGGTGGCCCCAGAGCAGTTGTGGCTACATCACTGCATGAATGTGTGTGTGACTGGATGAAAGATTGCCCTGTGAAGCACTTAGGAGTCCCTAAATGAAAAACCATCATGTCAAGTTGGCCAATTTTAAATACATAATATTATGCCATGGGTATATTTTCCTTAATAACAAACATAATTACTACATTGTGCTCGAGGATGATGTTATGTTACGTTATGGCGGCACATATACAGTACGGAGAGAGGAGGATCAGAGTGAAGGAAGGTTGGAAAAGTAACACCAGAAAAAAAATTAAAATATTTATTACTTAAGTGGTATTGACTATAAATGTCTTCCACAGAAATCATATCCATCACTGTCCAGTTGGTTCAAATCATATGATCTTTGGAGAAAACGTAGCTTGTAGTGCATCATCACCATGCTTCACCTGCTGGTATAGCTTAGAGAAAAAGGAAAAAATATAGACCGTTTCCTGCAACACCAGTTTCTCAATGCATTCCTTTCAAAAAGAAATTAATTTTGAAAGAGGCAGAATGAAATTTGCAGCTGAGGTGACGGAAGGTGCTTTATTAGAATATGCTCTTTTAAATCCAAGTCATTTAAACTGCTGGCAGCTGGCTCGACTTACTGACCTCCTGTCCTCACAGCAGTGAGGAATCATCTTTCTCCAGACTTCTCATCCTTTTTTTCAGCTGTTTTACACATTTTAATCTAACCCACCTTATTCTTTCTGACCCTTCAAGGCCAATGTAAAGTTCTTTCCTGATTGCCACTCAGAATGTGTGGAACTCAAAAACTCTGAAAGAAAAAACTGAAATCTGTGTTTTTTATAATGTACTTGATGTTGGAAACTGTTGGATCATCACCATCTTGTAGCTAAAAATTCAAAATGCAAAAGAAGTTAAGGAACGGCTTTCAAAAGATCAAATGTTATGTAAATAGGCAGTTTGTTAAACTTTATTAAAACTGCTTTTAAACTAAAAACATTTGCTCTACAATCGGATCAAAATCATTGAAAAGTGTAAAGAACTAAATATGTCCAAATAAGACTACATTTTAAGCAGTCCAACAAATCTTCAAAAATTATTTAGTAATGCTCGATGCAAATGTTTTAAGTCGGCCAGCAGGAACTTTTTTTTGTAAATAAATGTGTAATTGTTTTATAACTGCACATTTTTATACAGGAAACTTAATGAGTATTTTCTCCTGGAGATTCTGCACCAATGGGAATATAAATTTAAGCAACAAGAGGTGGAGCTTAGGTGGAGCTAAAGGTCACGGTAGCTCAGTGATCGCGCTCAGAAATGGCTTTGTCTGTGTTACATTTCCATATTCAGCGGGACCAAATAAAAACATTTGTCAAGCTTTTGAGCATTTGTGGCTCAGGAACCAGGGTGTCCTTTTGGACAGGTTGGTTAAATGTTAGCTATAGCTAACAAAAGGTTAGCTGGTACCATAATGCACTACAGGTTTGTTGCTGCAGTTTTGCTGGGCTCTTTTACAAGTGAGTTGGAGTGAAAGGATTCAGATGTGTTTTTAGTTTGTTTTTGACATCACGGCAGCTGCTTGTTAATTACAGTTAGATTTAGCTTATCTTTTTTTATTATTATTATTATTTTGCAATACAACTGTGAACGTTCGACCAAGGGGTCGGGAACAGTAAAAGTTGTAGCTATCTCCTTTAAGCTCTTCTCTTTCAGATATGATCTTATGGTTAATAGGCAGCAGCCAACATTGGTAAGGGGAGAGGGAAAATTTTGGGGTGGGGTGTTGCCACCTGACATTTGGTCCAAACCCCCTCATGATGTTTTAGTACATGTATAACATTGCCTTTGCAGTCGGGGGATCATGATTGCTTACATATATACTTCAAAAAAACCTTCATAAGCTTAAATGACATGCTTTAAGGTTATTTGTCAGGTTGTTAGTAACATGGAAAACCTGATGCTTCTTTCAAAGTTATTGAAATAACAACAGTTTATAAGCAACATTAAAAGAAATCATAACCTTTATCATTATCTTCAACATTTAGCCTCACTGTGAACTTTTGCTTCGTCAAGTCAGACATAAACCATATGAGAAACACCTGGTGAAGACTTTGTTTGGACAGCAGCAGTAGGTACAGCTTCTAGTGAACACCTATGAGAGAAACCTCTTCTCCCTCACAGAACATCCTAACACCACATTACTTCAAAGGGTCTGAAGTTTCCATTGAAAACAAGAAAGGAGGATCTATCTGTGGAGCAAAAATCAGCTACGAGGAATAGTATATGCTGAAATCTGACAGCAGCTGTCAACATTTGACTTTTGTAAGACCAGTTGTCTTTGCGCTGTGTTTGTTATTATTTGGAGTTCTGCCTAAACACTTTTACTACATCAGATGAACCGTGAAACGATGTGCTGCTCTGAATACCTCCTCAGCCTTTACTGCCACTGTAAAGATCTGACTGCCACAACAAACACTAGGCTGCAAATCATCCAGACAGACTCTAAAAGGAAGCAAAGCAAAGCCTATACATGCGTGTGACCATGTCAGTGGGTGTATTGTAAATACTGACAGTAGTAATAAGATTTTAGAGCTACAACTGAAAGGACACTACGCAGAGATATGAAGAAATGCACTTTCTGTAAAAGGCTTTTAACTTTCATAAGGGAAATCCTCCCACAATAATACTTCTCTAACAGGCAGTGCAAACAGCATGTAGACTTACTGTAAAAAAGGGAACCATTTCCAAAACCTAAATGTATTTCTAAGTACTTGCAAGGAAAACTTTTTCTCTCAAGAGAGTTCAATTGAGAAGTAGAATACTTAAAGACTTTTTACCACAAGTATTTGCTCTGGCTATAGTGGAAACTGACTTGTGCACATTTTGATAGCAAATGGGATCTTTTATGGTCACATGTGTTTTAGATTTGCTGATTCAGCTTCCAAGACACTGTTAATCCAGGAAAACAGGAAATAAAAAGAAAGAGATGAAGGGGATTGGTCAAAATCAAATTTGTTGCACTGACAGTTCAGAAAAGAAGGAAAACACAGAAAACACTCAGGTGATTGGTCAGATTTGCAGTATTTGCCCAAGTGTTCATGGAGGTTTGGACCCTAGCTTAACCTGCATGGAGCGAGAAGAGGTGAGACCAGTTTGAAGTTGATGTTTAGAGCCTTAGGTCTCATCCTGCAGCTCTTTGGTCTGGGAGCTGCTGCCTCTGGTCTTCTGATGAGCTACCTCTCATCGTGTGTTCACACCAAACACACCTGAGATGAACAGAAAGAGTGATTTACTTGTTACACCCATGTAGAGGTATGTTCAGGGGCAAACTGATGCAAAGCAATGCGCATGATGTGTTCTCAGCAATATAAATGGTGCGACAAGGGTGAGGTGAGAGCAAAGAGAAACTTGTGGTGGACGCGGAGGGAATTTTGCTGGAATTCAAAAATCTTACCTTTTTATTCACGTTGTTGTTACTTAGGATAAAGGAGCGCATTGGAGACAAGGTATTTTTTTCTCTTTTTGTCAAGGTATTTTTCAATTAAAATATGGTATGCTTTTCAGAGGTTTGTTGCTGACTTTTAGAAAAAGCTGTTTTCATTTAGCCCTAAGAAAGACTGTTAAATATTTCATCATTTATCCTCCTATTGGTGCTTCAGTACTGGTTTCAGCGTGCCGCCTCTGGTGCTCTCTCCCCGGCCTTTTGTTTTACAATCCCCCACTGTTCCTGAGCTATAGAGAGCCTCCTCAGTTTAACTTTTGTCTGGGTGATCTGTCCTTACAGCAGGATAATAATTTCCGATCCTAGACAGAAGGAAGCATCACAGAAGGCGACCATGATCCAAACATAGCTCCGGGAGACTATAAGCCCAAAGATGTGACATAATAAATGCCCATTGTCTGCATTATGTGTGCTGATACAAATATAGGCTGCAGCATTTCCAGCTTTTAAAAAATGCAAGGTGAGTCCTTCCTACATTTGCAATATGTATTTTCCTTTAGGCAATGCACACACTGCTTAATGCAGGGCCCAAAATATACTGAGGTCAAGAGTCAGAACTTCTGGATTGGTTTGGGCAGCACGCTACCCCGGAAATATTTTTAATTCCATTATTTAAATCTGGCCTCCTCTACTATTGTTATTCTATTCCTTCTGCCTTTTCGCTTCATACCTCTTCATCTTCAGGAACACCTGGCTTTGCATTTCTCCGTTCCTCTTCCCTTGTCTCCCATCCCAGACATTTCAGACATTAAAAACTTTTCAACTTGATTTTTATGTCATCTTTCTTTTGGAGAATTTACCTACAACTGGTTAGAAATGTGTCACTAAAGAGAGTCCATTATAACTTTAATGAGTTGCTTCATATTTACTTAAGTACTTAAAGTAGACAACCAAGCCCTATTACACTATTATATTGTTGATAGTGCCTAATCTGTTCGCTCTTGCTAAAGAAAGTCAGCTTTTGAAAATATTTCTATTATAATCTTACGCAATACTTCTATAATCATTAAACATCTGACTTTTAAAACAGTATCTTCCTCTTATAGTAGCGGCTCTCCCTCTGTCTCTGTTTCAGATATTCTTGAAAATTATATTCTATTACAATTCTTTTATTACTTTAGTTCACCTCATCTGAAACAACTTTGTGTACAGTGTGGGAGTCTTACATAAAAAACAGCACTATGACTCATTTGGTAAAATCCAGGTCTGCCAAGTTGAGTTTAACAGAGAACAGGCACAGGGATAGAATCTCCTCCTATTTAATAACCCAGTAAAGAGAGCTGTCCCCATTGTCATATAAATTGTGAGCAAAACGTCAAGTAAGCAGCAGCACAACGGCACATTGGGTGTATTCGCGTTCAGTGTGAACACACCATCATATGGTCTTATGGCTGTTTTGATGTTGAGATACTGCCTTTAAAAGCCACTCAGTGCAGTGTTTGCTGTTTCTTACACAACTGAATTGTCTTTTAGCAATAAATCCATCACTTAAGCTATATTCACATCTGTCACATTCAGTATGCTTTAAACCAACCCTCTTGGGTCTCCAAATGGACTCTGGTGTGGTTCACTCCAGGAGAAATACAAACTAGCCTCAGTCTGACCGAAATGCAGAAAGCATATGCTTCTCTTAACTTAACAAACCACCGTATTAGTAATGTATTCTAAAACATGTGAACAAATTAAAAATAAAAGTCTTAAAATCTGAATTAAATGAACTGCTTTTGCTAAAGATTTTCCAGCTGTAATAACAGCATAAATATGCAAAACAGATGCTTTGAATTAAGTACTGTTCCTACATTTCTGGTATTGTGCCAGTTAGTCATTTCTGAACAGTGTGGGCAACATTTATCATATCAAACCAAAAACTAAATAAAATGTTCCTTTAGTCTGGACCAAACAAGAGGACCAAATGACTTTTCAAGCTTGAATACAACATTTACTATCAGCCAAAGGATTAACACTGATTTCATTAGTCGGCACAGTTACTAAAACTCAAACATCCATCCATCTTCTCCCGCTTCATCCGTCAGGGTCACGGCTGGGCCGGTGCCTATCGCCAGCAGACTATGGGCGTAAGGTGGGGTACACCCAGTACCTGCCAGTCTGTCACAGGGCAACACTTAGACACAGGGAAACAACCATGCACACCCACACCTAAGGACAATTGAGTGATACCAATTAACCTAACAGTCATGTTTTTGGACTATGGGAGGAAGCTGGAGTACCCAGAAAGAACCCACGCATGCACTGGGTGAACAAGCAAACTCCAGAAAGACCCCAGGCCAGGATCGGACCCAAAACCTTCTTGCTACAAGGCAACAGCACTAACCACTGCGCCATGAAAGATAGCAAAACTGGTGAAGGCATAAAACTTGTAAGGGTGAAGTAGAACGGAGGTGGTGACAGCACTTACAATCCAGGTGACTTTGTCTGATCCCCTCTACGTCTTCTGCGTGAATGAACTGGTAGCACCTCTTCCCTACAATGTCCACCGGAGTCAGGTCCATATAATCACTGATTCTGAAACAAACGGAACAAGTTTCAAATAAAAATGTTTATACAGAAGAGGAAGATCTACAGATGAGACCCTCAATAAAAGAAACTGCTTTGCTTTTGTAATTTTGATTTCTTCCAAAAATAAAAAATAAACCCCCTTCAACCAACTCCAATCAGTTGCAAAACAAGGTGTTTTTTTATGTACCTTCATATTTCCCCAATTTAAAGAGCTTTTCACTGCTTTCTTTTTTTTTATTACAAAAAAGAAATATTAATGTGCAGAAACACATCTTATGAGCGTATCGAGGATTTTGATGGGTTTGTGCAAAATAAGTTAGTTTACTGTTCATATTCTCAGTCATTCAGATTATGGCAACCACAAAACAGGCTTACATCAAATGGAATTAGGTTTTACTCAGCTTTTATGCTTCAGTACATATCTAAAAGTCATTTCTGTCAGCTCACACTAAAGCAACTTGCATTTGAAGGGCTGATATTTTTAAGTAAATGAAGGCCGATCCTCCAAACTGCATTCCAAGTGACATGCAAATCAGTGAGGGATCAATGACTCAGGAGAGTGACGGGTTGCTGAAAAAAATCACCACACCAACTAAAGGTTGCTCTTGTACAGAATTGACAAAGACTCCTGGATAGAAGTAATTTCAGAAAAAAAGGAGCGAAAGTCCAGTTTTCTTCAATAAAAATTCAGATATTCAATTCAGTTTTTTAGTTCAAGCCATTTGTTAGCTTGATGATAGCTAGATGTTAGCTAGATGATAAATATGTTACTAGCAAAATGAAATTTTGGAATGTTTTTCTAGGAATCTGGCCAAATTTATTAGTCCTCCAAAACCCTGACAGCCCAGGGTGCAGACCAGGAAGCAGTCGTAGTTTAACACACCTCTCTGCAGCTTCTCTACTGTTACCCACTCTTTACTCCATCCAAACAGTGTCTTGCCC
>JAUZNJ010106845.1:30090-46876 GCA_034780135.1 Jordanella pulchra | reverse complement strand
CGGACCCAGATCATTACCAAAAAAATTCCTAGAACCCGGATCCTGATCCGGAATACCACCAAAAGTTAATGAATTGGTCCTTACCCCATGACGCACCTTTGGTAAAATTTTCAAGCAAATCTGCTGATAACTTTTTCTGTAATGTTGCTCACCCTAACCCTAACAGACAAACAAACAAACCAACGCTACCAAAAACATAACCTCCTTGGTGGAGGTAATAATTGTATCTGCTCTCAGTTGTTTAGGATAATGGCCTTTCTTGTGATTAATTCTATACAAACAATAACAAGCGACTCTGTAGATTAATTTCAAAACCCCTTTTGACTCCAAGAGTCAAGAAGGATTGCAGAATAGAAAGAAAAGACTGAAACACTTTTCAGGAGATCTTTTGTCCAACATTTGAATAAGCAAACCTCTGCACAGGTTTGGAATGCATAGCCTTGAGGAGCCAAGCCTGACTGCAGCTCCAGATGCCAAAACCAGCTGCCAACACTAAGAAAGTTACAGACTTTCTAAATAACAGGAAAAATGTGAACTTTCATGATAAAAAAAATGTGAAGATATAAACAAAATAAAATTTTTTTACTGTATTTAACAGAACAGAAAATGGAAATTTATCATACAAAACAGTTTGTGGTGTAACTGCTGAAGGTGTAGAGACAATAAAGAGCAGTGAAGATAAAAAAGAAAAGAAACGTGATTTTGCTCGGAAACTTAATCTTTGATCGGGGGTGGAAGCTTGAAATAAAATAGGTGATAAAGGGGTGCCCGTCCATGCAAGACAGACACTGATGAAACATAGTCTTATAGCAGCATGCTATCACTTACCTCTGCCCTCCCAGGCTTAGTGAAAAGACATCATGGAATGCAAAGAAAGTTTTAGGTTAGTTCTAAAGATATATGCTGTTTAGCCACTAGAGGTCACTCTTTAAGCAATTATTCAGTCCTTCATAATGCCTGTAGGAGGAGCTTTTTGACAGATTATTAAGCTATATTTTAAAGTAACATAACATTCCAAAAACCACATTGGATTTAATAGCTTGTGCTGCCAGGGAAGGTGGTTTTTAGGTAGTTCAGAGCAGGAAGTGAAGAGCTGTCTGTCAGCAGTCATTAATTACAACACTAAATGTAAAGCTGAACATTTAGTGCTGAAAGATACATGAATCTTTATATACTTCCCTGTTGTCAGAACAAGCTCATCTACAATGCTTTGAAGATATATATCATTATAAAATGTGATTAGCATCTACTTTTGGTCTAATCCATCATGTTTAATAATAAAAAGTTTTAAAATTAATTATTCACCTTTATCACTCCTTTTTTTTATTTTTATTTCCATGTACATTTTCGGCCTGAAAAACAAAATCTTTACAGGAAAACGATACCCATCCTGTAGATTTGCTGACATTCCAGCTTTTCTGGTGTAAGCTATAGAGATTTACTGAGCAGGGGACAATGCTCAGTGGCCCTTTACAGCTTTTCAAAGAACAGACAGCTTCTATTTTGTTGCCCTTCAAGCAAACCATTAAGTATTTAAGTCAGTTTAAACTATGCAAATGGTCTTTAAGGTTAACACTTTCTGTAACACATTCAACCATGTTTTTCTGTGTTTGACCTTGTACTGTTTATTGCACATGGCAACATGTGAAGTGTTCATCTTGTGCTTGCTTTACAGGGGAGACCTATAGCACAGTTATCAGTTAACCAAAGTCCAGCTTACAGGCCTATGAACAGTCTTTGAATCATATGTATAGTGGACCTTATCTCAGGTACCTTCACCAGTGTGAAATACGTTGATCACTGCAAAAACCCTATGATAGAACAAAGTAAAGATGTTTTCTTCATATCACTTTTTTAATAGAAAACTGAGAAAAAGAAAAATGCTGAGTACCTTATGAATGCTCTATTTAAAACAAAACAGCACAGCCTTATTGTAAGAGGACTGAGTGGGCTTATGCTTTCCACTCCATAGCTTTCCAGTTTCATTTATGACTTGAAATGTTACCCAACAGACAAATGGGCCATTCTTGTGAGTATGGAAAAAATACATGTGCTAAATTTCAGCTGACTAGCAGTGTGCAGCATAAGGTTAGGCTGGGACAGCTGGAGAAAATGACAGTATATTCAATAATTATAACATGTATTTCAGTAAAACCACAAATTATTGCAGATTTTCTTTCCATTTTAGTATTCTATCTGGCCCAATCTATAGTAAAACATGGGCCGTCTTGGATGTACTGAGGGTTCAGAGGTTCGATTTTGACTTTTTATTTGGAGTAATTGATAAAATTCTTCAAATCCTGCAGGTGTTCACTCTGTAGTTAAATATGAACAATATATACAGTATACAGGGTTAGTACATATTTTCTATCTCTTATCATGGCCTAATTAACTAATCATAGTGTTTATGAGCTGTTAAATTTATGTCTGTTCCCTAGAACTGTCTTCATAACTTATGTGGTGTAGTAATAGTAGTCAAAAAATAGCCCTAATTGATATCAAGGTCTGACATAGTGACAGGACATAGTCTTAACAAAACACATGCATAGTTTTTTCTACCTTAAAAACCTTTAATTAATCGTGTTCCTGTACAGAATTAGAAATACATACTCTGGTACTTTACCAACGTTATTCTGAGCAGGAGGCTCGGTGACCATAGTGACAATATTGCATCTTGCTTACGTTTCACACAACTTCATGTCCAAAAACCTGAACTATCTCTTTAAGCTGTGTACTATAGAAAGTACACGCCCAGACCCAGGAGTCTGGGCAGCATATGTGCTACCGTGAGCCTCAATCACCAAGAGCTTTGGGCCGAGAACAGAGTTTGCCTTTACAGCGGGTGTTAACTGAGACCAGATGTGTTTGACTCATCGTCCAACATTCATAGAAAACAGTCAAGAGGAACAAAAACTAGTCTCGGCGGGACGCTTTCCTACACTTGTAGCTGACCATTCAAGCAGGGCGCGTGGAAAAAAAAAAAGAAAACCCAAAAAACTACTTTTTTCCTTTAGTTTCATTTTAAGTAAATGAATGGGGCCAATGTCTGGGAGGTAAATATAACGTATAGACATTTAGCTCCACAGACCTGTGAATAAACAATATAACATACTGCTGCCAGTCGGAGCTCTGTAGGCAAGTAGAAATATTTTTACTGCTCATTTTTACTGTTTTTTGTTCAATAAAGGCTAGAGTTTCAACCCTAATGAGGATTTCTAGAATAAGGCTTAGGGCCTCCCTCGATCCCTCTTCCGATTTGTTCTCTGCCATGAATGGATGATTCCCAGATGGGCATTCAGGCTGTACACTGAGAATAGACTGATGTAGCTTACAGTGGATGAATGCTGATGGGAGGTTTACACAACTTCTCAACCGATGAAAGGCAGGGCTCCCGGTAAGCCATAAGCCATTATTGTAAAATTTTAGTGACCGAGTGTGAGACGAAGAGTGACAAGTCAGTGTGTATTTAAACAGACAGGAGGAGGGATATTAATGACATATCTCACAGAGATGTTAACAATGAACAGATGAGAGATAGAGGGCATAAAAACACAATAACTCTCTACTGTCTTTTGTTTCTGCTCTGTAGATTAACTGCAACATCTTTCAAGCTTGTGATCCATTCTTTTCAGAGGACCCACACAACCATTAATAAATAACCACAAGTTGTAAAGCCTACTAAATAAATGGATAAAAACAAGGTTTAACCACATACAGTATTTACTGACTGTTTCACATTTACACAACTATAGAAAGACTGAAATGGTCTATTATCAGGATTCATCACCCTTGACTAATGACCAGACTGAAACAATCCTGTTTTGGTCCATAAATATACCAAACATAATGTCTACCAAGCTTCTGTAACAACAACACTCAAAAGTGTGCTAATGGTTGCTAAGTGAAGAAGACAACTATCTACTGCATCAGTCAGGATCTGAGATGAAGTCAGAAGTGTTAAAAAGAGAGAGAGAAATCTCAGTAGATAACAGGAAATCTGAGGGTGTACAGTTGCTATAATTTACCTGTTCAAGTTAAATCCTAATAAAAGATCCTAAAAACCAGAAATATTCTGTTCCTAGTGTAGAGCTACAGTACTCTACCTCAGTACTCAGACTCTACCTTCTCTGGCAGATCTTACATCTACTCCTTATATAAATAAACCAACTTAATATTCTGAAAGATGTTCCTACATCTTATGCCAGTTTTTAGCAGGACTCAATTTATGTCCTCTATAATGAACCTGATTGAATGCATTTGTAAGCCAGTGTAGCCATTGATGTGTGTTGAGTTTATACAAGGAGAATAGGCTCTTACCTTCATCAAATGCTTGTTAACCCATTTTGTGAAGGTTTTCTTCTGTACTCGATCTCGCTCATCTGGAAAACAAAGATACCAGAGTGATAAATCAGACATGGTCGGTGTGTGATCTTCGGTTCGGCATGCATGTACTTAATGAATAAAATCTGCATGTCCTCTTTAACCACTTTAATCCTTGCATTATTTGATTTGTTTAGCCTCTAGATCTCTTCATGAAATTGGTGAACCAGGTAGAGAATTCAGATATTCTGTGCACCGTTACACTGTACACTAGTAGAGGTATTGTGAGTGTGATCCTAAAGTGAGAGTTTGGCAGATTTACCATAAACTAAACAAAAGCAGATAACAGAGACATCAGACTTGTTTGGTTCCTGTCAGACAGATTTTTTCACTGGGTGGAAAAACCCCTGCAGCGCTTCTTTGCACGCCACCATCTGACTGCAGACACATTACAGTGAATTCACCTGTGGGAGATTAGCCTCCATTGTTAAGAAAAACAAGATCACTTCACTGCAAGCTGCATTCTGAGGAACGAAAAGCTAAAAGATGAAATGTTCAGATGAGTCTAAAGATACTCTGCATGGTTGGAATTTGGCATGAAAACTATTAGAGGGAGCAGTTTCTCAACAAGAAAGAACAAGAACTAGGTGCTGAACACACCCACTAACACAACAAACATAAACACTATTACCTACGGCTGTGATGTTTAAGGGGAAAAAAAAACCACAAGGTGTGTTTTTTCAAAGTTTATCATGGGAATGAATCTGTTTCTGGCTGCCTGACAAATCAATTCAAAGAACCGTTTAACCAAGCAATTATAATTGACTATGACAGCCAACAGCCCAAACCAGTCACCCTGAGGAACTGCCAGGAGCCACTTGACATCTTTCTAAGGAATACTCTATCTTAAATGCATGTAAAATACTAAAATAAATCTAAAATATTAAAGGGACTGTGTGACATAACATAAAGTCTGTTCAGTCTTATCAGTTAAGGGTGTGACTCGACTGCCTTTACTCACTGACACACCCAACGGTGCAATCAGAGACCACTGATTTAACAAAAACAGAAAATTGACACCGGGTATAGTAGATTTTTTCACTTGGGGGACAGCAAATATGCATGTTTTCTCAAACTAAATCTTCCTGGAAACATGTTTCATCATCTTTCAGAACTTTAAACTTTTATCTTTAAAACAAAGAAAACTGGGGCCACGTATGTGACCCCATGATTCTACTTCCTCTAAAGGGGGAAAAATGTCACCCATGGAAAAAGGATAAACAGCTTGACCCTTGCATCAGGTTGCTGGCAATTATCAATAAACTCATCTTTGATTGTTTGTAGTTCAATTAAGTTTTTTTAGGTTTTACAAATTAGATAAAAAGCAGCAATACATGGTTTACTGCAAAAACCGAGATCACCTTAAAATTGTTTTAAAATATACTTCCTCTATCAAACACCAACCAATTATTTGCTATTCTATGTATTACATTCCTTAGATGTCTTTTAAAGTAATCTGGACGTCAAAATGGACCAATAAACAGTGAAAGTGTATCTACGTAAAGCTCATCAAACGATTAGCTTCTAGAAAAGACAAATTCACTGTTGCTATAGTGATTAACTTCTAAATGTGTTTGTAATACAAGGGAAATCATGATTAGGTTTTGCTTTGGCTACCAGCGCAAAGACAGGAAGCTGGTGATGCATCACAGTGGGAGTACCCTCCTTCATGGCTAAATATAAGTTCATTCTACAGCTAGAGTTGCAAAATTTGTATTTCTATCCACTGAATACAAAGATGGCTGTCTTAAAGTAGCCTGAGCTGGAGTGAGATGTTTTATTGTGAACAGTAAACCAACCTTAATAAACATATCGCCAAATTAAACTACGCTTTTCCTTCCTTCCTGAAATATATCTCATTCATGCTCAGCATCTTCTTACAGATCAAAATCAAGCCTAGAAATACAGCAGAACATTACTGTTACCTTTTCTCCCGTCTGTAGCCTTAAGCATCCCTTGGTAATAACCATCATCTGAGGGCATCCTGTCTCTCCCCAGACTGTCAGTTGAAAAATTCCTGTACTTCTGCTGTTGAGCGTTCATAATCACTGTTTGACTGCTCACAAAATAATACTATAATAATAATCCAAATGATGAAATATCCTGTTCAGGTTTCCCCTTGATAGGAACCTGAGTGTCTCTTGCTTCTCTCCTTGGCTCTTTTGGTTTGTCCCAGAGTGTGCAGTCCTGTAGCCAGAATCCACTAAACGTTTCACAAACCTATGATTTCTCTGTCTTTCTATCCTCTCCTAACCGCCTCACTGCCTCATTGGTTTCAGCTCTGCCCTTCGTTTTCCTTCCTGTGTTTTTTTTCTCCCTCTTTTCTTTCTTCCTCTAACTCTCTTGTGCCTGTGGGCTACAAAGTCTGGGCCTGCCCTTGTGAGTGAAGTACTGTGTATTTAGTGACGTGAATGTGTGGAGGACACAGCGGATTGGACCCTGGACACTCCCCTTCCTCTTGCACTAAGCAAGGGTAAAGAAGTGATGGGTGAGGCTGAGGTGTGGTAACCTGAGTGAGCTGTCACTATACAGTTTGCGCAAGAGAATACACTTTAAAATGAAACACAGGAGATAATAAAGTAATAAAAAAATAGTGCTAATAGGATTTTAGCACTTTTATTAGATCAAATGGGGGTTACATAAATTATTAAACTCATAACGTGAGAAATGTGTTCAATTAGAGCCTAAAAAGGTGAAAAGAGTCACACACTGATTCAATAGACCAAATATCAGCTTTGATTACTCATTTAATATTCACTACATTCCTTAGGCATTTATAAAAAAGTTAACTACAGTAAAAAAAAAGGGAAGAGTGGAGGGCTGAGATAGTTTTGGGAGTGGCTGCTACAATTTCTAGAGAGTGATGCATGAAATCAGCCCTAACATGCAGACGAAGAATCATTGATGACTGTCTGTATGGATATTGTTTAATATATGACCACTTTGCTATGTACAGTTGCCTGGAAAAAAAAAAAACTATTAATTCATCGTTGTCGTTCCCACATTTTCCAAATTAAAACCACAAAGTTGTGTGTTTTATGTGAGTTGGTATTAACTTTTTAAACCTCTATAATACTCTGGCTTATAAGAGATCAAAGCTGAAACTCAGACTACATGTAAATCCAACAATTGGTGGATAACTACCACTGCACTTTTAGCTGAATACGCAGTTAGTTCTTTACAAGGTGGAGATTTCAACATCAAGCTCTGGGGATACTTTAAAGTAGAGGCCTTTAAAATTAATTTAAACTAAAATCAACCATCTTAAACGGAAACCCTAAAAGAAGCTTCAAAAGACCTGAGATCTGACTGGAGCTTCTCCTTCCATGAGATCCTAAAGATGCAGCCAAAAGCCTGGATGTAATGGGTTAAAACTCGAACTGTTAGCGTCAAATCCTAGACCAATTCCAATTTACAAGTTGTAATAACAGTTGAAAAATGATATTTGTCATCTAATCCAATAATGTTTGAGCTGTTTTTAGTTTCTGTTTTTCTTACACTGACAAGAGAACGAAAACCTGCAGCTGTAACTGCAGCAAATATATCTCAGAAAATAGGTAATTGCAGAAAATAAATTATGCTATGATTGGGACTAAGGTTGGTCTATAACATAAAATACCAATAAAAATAATTAATAAAGTCTGTGGTTTTGATGCAAAAAAATACATAAAGAATTTTAAGAGGTATGAATATTAAACTCTGCTAAATGGAGAAACATCTGGGAAAGAAAAATCAACAAAAGGAAAAAGAACAGTTAAATGACGTATTTATGATTGATCAGATTACTAAAAGCCATCAAAGTTAAACAAAAAAAATCCTTGAAAGAAACAAAAGAGCAGCACTAAAAAAGTTGATAGTTAAGTACTGGATATCTGCTCATGCAGGAGTTGCAGCCCTGAGGCATCCTGTCCTCTATACATGTGCTGAAGCCCACATGCCAACTTTGTTTGCTACACGGTGCCCCTCTGGGCACTTATATATCTACAAATACTCCACCCTGCTCCATCTTAGTTTAAGAGGCATTAAAGAGCACTTTGTCTTCTCCCGAGCGTAGCAATTTCTGCTCAGCCTGCATCAACATGAAGATGCCGAATGTGTCAGTGTGTAGGGGATCTGTGTGAACCTGCAATTCTATGTACAAGACCAGCGCCGTGTGTGGAATCATTTTAAGCCACGTTCGCAAATTTGGAGACACACCTCTGTAGTTCTACAATGTCTAGGCAAGCAGTGGAATTAGGGTGTGGTTTGTAGGTAAGTAATTAAATCTGAACAAGGGGAGAAATTTCTGTGAATTTAGTCAGGACAGGTCTCCGTTGTAAAATGTTTAGTGCCTTTTAAACCTTCTACCACTTTAAAGTGTTCATATTTCTTTCATGTTACAACACGTGTAAGGTATTTCATTTAGTCTTTGTGAGGGATCAATACAAAGTAAATTATGATGGAGAAAAACATGTTGTTTCCATATAGTAATGAGAAAAGAATTATATGCTTATTGATTGGCAGAACCGCCTGTTTGTGGCAAAGCTCAGAAATCTTGTTGTCGTAAAGTTAAACCCCAGTCTCATCCTATCACAGCTTTTCTTCCACAATCAACGTGTAATTTGTAACTCTGCCCTGCTTCCATGGCTGTGAAGGGAAAGCATCTCCAAACTATGATGACGTCACACCACTACCTTTCTATATAGTTGACTGCACAGGAGTATTAGATACTCAGATCTCTAGATTTAAAAGCAACCCACACTTAAAAAGAAATTTTAAGATCTGTTTCCCTCCACCTAATTTTGCAATACTTTGTGTTGATCTATGAAAAAACTCCTTATTACTATAATTCTACCATGTAAAAAACTATTTAAAGAGTGAGGCTCTCAAAATACATTTGCTGGTCACAATATAAAATAGTTGTACAAGTTAGAAATATTTTAGTTTTTATCTGAAGTAAAAGCACTGAATTAGACCTTGCTGATTTCCTAGCATCAGAACATGCACCCACATTTACTTCTTTCAGAGCCTCATGGGAAAAACTATAACAGGGACTGAAATGGGGAATCCCGCAAAAAAGTATGGAACGTCTTAGTCATGAGATCCTCTCTCCTAAAAGGAGACATATCATTAAGTTCTCAACATGCTTATTACTTCACTCCCTCATCTGGCTTTATCAAAACCAGATGGAATAATCTGGCTCTTCATGAGAGCAGCTAAAGAGCAGCAAAATAAATACAAAAATTAAAAAAGAGAGAAAGTTGATGTTTTTTTTTTATCCCCTAAATGACAAGTTTGGGGTTTGTGGGATGTTTGCTCCTACTTTCCTCACATTATTCTTCTAACATCCAGTAAAAATTTCAATGCTGTTAGCCTCACCACTGGCAGAATTAGATCAAAAACTGTGCTTCTGAGACGGATGGTTTTTACAATCTTCTAATCAGAAAATGTTTGCCTTGTTATTTCGGCTTTAACCTTCTTACTTTCCTTTCAAAACAGCAATGCGACATAAGCAGAACTAGTTCAGGCAGTATCAGCTACCGAGATAAACTACATCTACTTGTTTGTTCCTGTTATTGTGTGAACTTCTTCTATCTTTCACAAAGAAAAAATAGCAGATACAATTCCTTTTCATAGTACTGTTTATAATATGCATCCCATCTCATCTGCTAAGTCTGCATCCCCTTATAACTAGAGGGACCTGTATTTAAGCTTTTGGAGACAAGAACCCAAAACAAATTAGTGGACAAAAGAATTTTAAGAATGTGTCATTATGGTTTCTGAAAGCGCTAAGCTGCAAAGAAAATACACGGTTTACACAGAGGGAAAGAACCTCTAGTTGTACACCATGCATAGATTTATTTTTTTTTCCATTTGAACTCATCATCATCCATATCTTATCTTTCTACCCTCATAATTTTAGTGGAAACACACCCTACAGGCAACATAAAGAGCTCATAGAAGTTGGGAGCATTGTAAACACACCTCAGATTTTTTTTTTTTTTGTACATTGTTTAAACAGAATAAAGAATAAATGAGTCGGATGAGAAAGGAGTGGCAGGTAGTGACTGTTTGAAGCGTGATGCATGTTGGATCATATTTCTGTCAAAGCACCAGTGGAATGCTTTGCAGAGAGCAACCCTTGACAGGATGATTGCCCTCCTAAAGGTTAGGATTCACGAAGATCAAAGCAGTGATATCCAGTATCTGCGCTGTTGCTTGCAAAAGCACACATATCACTTTGTCCTTTTCTGCGTTTTATTATGAAACAACCATAAACTTTAATGTACTCTATTTTAAATTAAATTTGATAGTCTAACCCTAGTAGTGCATGATTGCAAAGTTGAAGCGAAAACAGATTTTCTCAATTTGTTCTGAAAATATGAATGTAAAAGTGAGAGCATTCAGGCCTCCATAATTGTTTTTAAGGGAATCCAGCACTTTAAACTGCTTTCTGAAATTCTCTTATTAATAAACGGAGTTTCCATATTTAAAAAAAAAGTCTAGTCTTTGAAGGCCTTAAGAAAGAACATCATGAAGAAAAAAGGAACACAGTTTACTAAATAGAGATAAACCTGTGTAAAAGTTTAAAGCAAGGTTATTAGACAGTTTCTGAGGCTTTGACGATCTGACAGAGTTCTGTTCAATCCAAAACTGAAAAACAAATGGCAAAACTGCAAAGGCTAAACCGTGAAAAGCATTGATCAGAGAGATAAACAAGATGATCATGATAACTCTGAAGGAGCTGCAGAGATTGATAGCTTAGTGTAAGAACCCAATTACAGATGAAATTTTATCAATGTTTGTGTACCAAACAATCAGTTTTTATCAAAGAGCAGTAAAAGAGAATCACGTTCAGTGTTACAGCTGTGGATGTTGGTTCTATAAACTTTTGAAACAGGGGTGTTAAATAGAAATGTCCACCACACGATTTAAAGCTTTCATTTTAAAGAATTTTTAAGAAAGGTAAAATAAATGGTTTATTTGTCCTCTGCTTGACAATGCAGCCCTTTTTTCTCCAATAAGTTGTACCAAAATAGTTAGAAGTCTGTGGTTTTAAAATGGAAAGACAGCTGGTAAAATGTATCATATATCAGGTTCATTTCTGTGAATCTTATTTCCTATATTTATACATGGATGAAAAATGTTAAGGTGTTGATATCTTTCATATTTTCTTGTCTTTAGAGAAGTAGAATTCAAATGCAGACATTACTGCCTGACATACTAATCACAGGGATGTTTGGCATAGCTGTGCCATGAAACAACATCTAGTTATCCTGGATCTTCATACTGACAGAAATAGATCTAATGATGAATATGAAAACCTAGTTTATCTCAGACTCAACAAGCTTTCAGATTAGCCACAGCAGCTGAGTTTTAAAATAGACCAGGGGTGAGCTTCAGGGGACTTTGTAGACGGGGCCAAATGTGGGCTTGTGTGTTTTATGTTAAACTTAGGGGGGTCGGTGCGCTACTGTGTTATATTGACAAAGATAATAGAGCTTGTGTCTCCCTCTGCAGGTGAGCTAGGGGAATGTATTTTTTTGGTTCTATTTAAAACCTGTAAAATGCAAAACTGTGTTTTTTTTTGTTTTGTTTTTGTTTTAAATACAATTCAAGAGAGGAAAGGATATGAAAGATGTAGCCCAGGACCAATGTGGTCGATTTTAGAATATTGACTTTGAGTAAGAAGGAAACAAATGACTGTTTAATTCCAACCTTTCTATGAAAATCTGTAGGTTCTTCATTTTTTCTGTGATCTATTCATCTATCTTTTTGCCATGTGTTGTTTCCATTTGCCATCTTAACTTAAATGTTTGGCTGGTAAATGTGGAAAAAAGGGGAACTTCAGATCGGTTTCTATGACAACATCTCCAAACAGGAAGCACCATGTGCCTGAGTGGTGCTGTGACTGACTCTTACTCACTGCTGTATTTTTAGCCATAACCATAGAGGAGTCTCCTTACTGACCAATCCGATATACAGAGGAAACCACCATCTTTTAAACATGACGCCACTATTTCCTCCAACCAATAGACATGGAGAAAATTTTACCACTAGATGGCAACAGAGTACAATCTTAACCACACAGCCGCAACGTCTTCAAGACTACAAAGCAAACTTGATTTTCTTTTTATAAAAGTAAAGATTTCACACATTTATTAAATAAGTTAAGATTTTGAAAATGAAAATTGATTGTTATATAAACAGGCAGGCATTCCATCTATTTTTTGAGTTTTTCCCACAGCAGAAACCCAGTGGTCAAACATGATGGCCAGCTGGCACTTTTCTCTGTTGCATTAATGTATTTTTGCTGTGGCTGCAGTTTCCTACCACAGTCCATGAATGTCAGGGGAAAAAGTTTGTGAATTCACCATGGGTCTGGTGGGAATGGATGGACAGTTTTTGATGAACAAATCTTCAAATCTAGACCCATTTTAGTAAAACAACTTAAGAAATTAACTTTAGTGAAAGATCTTTGTAATATCTAAAGTGTATGAAAAATCTGTTCTTTTCTTTTTACTCCTTTTATTTAGAATATCATTATACTTCACTGAATAGCATGTTTCAAAAGTGTGGTATGGCTTTGCATTCTCTCCTCTGAGCCAATATCTGTGTGAATCAAGCTAATTGCAACAACAGTAAAATGCTTCCATGAATTTTCATCTCAATCAGTCCTGCTTAACAAGCATCTGCCTCCATCTATTGTGTCATTCTATCTAGCCAGGTTCCCTGCCTTTGCAAAAGAACTCCATCCTTTTCAGCATGAGGATATGATCACCGTGTTTCACCGTGATAATTATGTCATGGTAGACCAGATAGCCCTAACTCTCAGTTAAAGTGAATGCTCTGTGTTCAGGCAAGCATGTGCCTAATAGGGGTGTCCTGAAAATGAATGTCAATTATTGGTCTGATATTAGTCTAAAAACTAATATGGGATTATATGGCCCAGCAACCAACATTTCTTATTTTATTATACTGATGGAAAACTGTAACTCATTAGTTAATATTCCATGGGTCAGTTGTTCTCATACAGTACCTTTTGCTGTTGACTTTTGTTCTTTGTTTTAGTAATATCATTTAATGAAGCCTTTTTTTAACCGTGTACAGTCCAAAGTAAGTAATAAAAGCACGTATGACTCATGCTAATGTTGTATTGGATAGTTATCGCTATTGGTCAGTTTTCAAAGCTTAAATATCGGTATCGTATCGGAAATGAGAAAGTTGAATCGAGACAACCCTAATGCCTAACAACTAAATTCATACTAGTTATACTAAACTTGTAATATAGAACCTATTAAGTGCAGGGAAAGTATCATCCGATGTCACACAGATTAAAATTATATATAAAGTCACATGAAAAGGTATTTCCTAAAACTTTAAATACCCTAATCTGTGTGAGGACTGTCGGGATCTTACTGTAATATTTATGTTATTGTAGGTGACATAACTCAATTAAATACCTCACCTTGTGCTTATCCTAATTTAAAAAAGGCATATTAAAGATATATATATCTATATACATCTCTCTATATATATAGATATATATACAAAGATATATATATAGATATATAGTTCAATACCTCTGCAGGTCTCAGGATCAAACGATTCCTGACACATTCTTTGAGGGATCCTAATCTCCTAATCTAGGCTCAAATCAATGGTCCATGCTGCACCATGCTGAATGCAACAAATGAACTCCTCCACAAGCAGACCATAATGAATCCTCATCACTTACCGGAACAGCTTATCCTAGTGCACAGGTGCCTGAGCCGATCTCCGTATAAGTTCATGTCATGCAGAAAAATTCCCCATTCAAGAGCCCCAGTGACATCCATAATCCTGACATAAAAACCCTCTAGATCCCTGAGTAGCCTTTGTGTTTCAAACAGCCAAAGCCAGGTGCTGTGAAATGTGTAAACAGGAACAATTTTCGAGCTGGTGAGACCGAGAACTTGTGCCCTGCCCCCTTCATTATGGACAAAACGAAAGATAACAGACTGGTAATTCAACATTATTTCTATCGTGTGATTATATTGGTTCAGCTTTGAGGCATCACTAAGAGGAACGTCACAGGTAAGCTATATAGAGAATAGAATTTAAGAAGTGTTCTTTAACTTTATCAGGAATATTCTGTTCAGCCACAAATTTGCAGCATAAGTAAAGTTAGATAATAGCTGTCATGTAATCTTGTCATAGGATCGTGTTTGTTAGCATGAACTGTTTTTATGAGAGTCCTTTTTATCTAGAACTCTTTCTCAAATCAGCGTGTCTTTCACAGCACATTTTTATCTCTCTGTGTGTCAGAGTTTCATTTAGTTTAAAATCAAATTTTAAAAGGCAGACATACCCCTCAGTCTACTATGGTTTATAAGTTATTGTTTTGCATTTACAGTTTCCTCAGGGCTCTAAAAGTTCTAATATGTAAATAGAGAAGGTTGAACACCTGCTGTAAACCTCATCTCTGCCCTGTGGCCTAAAGCAGTCCCTGGATATTTAGACACTATAAACTGAAGCCAGGGTTAAAGTCTGGTGGTCTTAGTAAAGGAAATGGTATACGCTGACACTTAACAGGGTGAAAAGTTATGCTAAGTTATAGGGCAATATATGACAGCTACAGCTAGGCTGATTTCAAAGGGAAACTGTGATAAATATGATAGATTATCTTTCAGGCCCTTAGGGCCACATAGAATGCTGATCTAATATGTTGCTTGAAGATATAAACTGCAAGCATTTTAAAGAAAAAGAATGATTTAATAATTTCACCTAAAGTGGCAAATCTGTTATTGGCAACATCTTAATCAGTCTGATTTTTTAAATACTTTTTTGGAAATAGCATTTTTTTGTATTACAGTGTTTCAACAGGATGTTAAACTGAATGTAACTGAAAACAAATGTAATGTCAAGCGATAACAAACCATTTTTATAACACTTATAACATCGTAACTGCAAAAGAGCCTTTAGCATCTAATTTAATAAAACTGGGTGTGAGGCTCCCAACCAGAGCTGCTCAACAAATAGAAAATCACCAGAAAGCTAACATGCATAACACCATGACTGCTAAGGGTTTAGTAGGGTATAGTACAACAAATACAAGAAATTCACACTCTGTAAAAACCTTTTGACCATTTAGATTAACTGATAAAATTAAATTGGTACAGAACCGAGGGAATTGCTTCCTAAAGCCTACAGCGTTTATATATTTTGGTTATAGAAAGCAATAAGAATTGTTGGTTCACTTTAACCAATATCTCTGTATTCATATAGTAACTGTATGTCTTTCTAATGTCATTTGAGCTTTGATTTCTGCCATCATTTTTGAATGTTTTGAAAAAATACACATACTAGCTTCTCTTAAAATTAATGGTTGAGGTAGCTTTTTCGTTAAATGTTAAATCTGTGAAATACCTGTTAAAATTGGTGGATTGATAATGCTCCATAACAATAAGACGCTTTTGTTCTCAAAGAAATATAAGATTATGAACAACAGATGGGGGAAATTAATCACAGAGGTAACATATCCTTGACGAGTGTCAACTCCTGGCAGATGAATGTAGAGAAGCAAAACGATAAAACTATTCGAGGAGTCTCAATAGTTGTATGTAGACTCAAACAGAAGGACCTGATGTGTTTCCATGGAGCCGGTTCAGCTTATAAATAAATTAGCTTAACATTAACAACCCCTAACAGAGCTCCAGGTGGTTGGCTTATTTACTATTCCCAACAGATATGAGAAGTGAGCTATTCCATGATGCCCTCAGGGAGACATCCATTGTTTGTTGAGTGACTTATGCCACCTGGTTTCTAAGCAGTGACCACAGAAAAGGTAAACTATCCTACTGTCATTAGTCCAGTAATTCATCCTAGAAACCCAACGCAGACTAAAGGAAGTATCTGCTTTCACCAATTCACTCGCATCTTTGGGATTCTTACATTTTAGTTTGACCAATGTTTACAGGTAAGGGCCTTTCCGTGTATATAGATTGTTGGTCTCTTTCTGTTAAAGCCCAAAGTGAAAATGTTATTAAGTCAAGAGAGCCACCAGTTTAACCTGTTTCTTAATGATTCAGTGATTAGTTACACGGAGCCGTTCACTATTTAACACCTTTGTTGGGAAGCAAGACTCTCTGTGGGAATTTACAGTCAGTTGATACGTAAAGGAAATACATAACCTACAGCAATGGGGGCCCCTGAGGTGGGGACTGAAATGATGTTACACAGTACCAGGGAAGATACTGAAACAAAAGGTCAAAGATCAGCAAAGGAACGCAGAGGGATGCACGTTGTCTGTGTGTCGGAGTATTTACAGTTTCACCCAGCTAAGGTCCTACGTCAAAACCTTTCAGTTTACACCATTCCTAACTGCTCAGAAGAAAATGTTTTCCCTCCTTGTGCCACATCTATTGGGATGGGGTAGAGTATTTGA
>JAUZNJ010106845.1:0-29990 GCA_034780135.1 Jordanella pulchra | reverse complement strand
TAGGAATGAGAATGACCTCTGTATCAGCTTAAAGTTTGGCAGGGTTCTTAGGGAGGAGCAGCCCCTGACAGACAAGCTGTCATGGAAGAATTCAGTCTTAGAAACACAGACTACACCTATGAGAGAAACAGGACTAAAGATCAAAATTCACTGTAACACGAGCCGAATTGAAGTCCTGCCAGTATTAAAAAAGCTTTGTTTTAAGTCAGAGGGACAGCAGCTAGACATTCACACTTGTAATTGATCACAGTGAAATATTAAAGAACTTTACATGTAGATCAAGATTGAAGAGTCGCCTAAAGATGTCTCACATAAGGCTGTGTCCTTTTACAGATTGATAATATCAGGATTTCTGTGAGTGGAACATAAATCATAAGTTTAATGCACATAAAACGTTTCTGATTGGCTAACAGATAGAAAATAAAGATTATACATAACAAAATTAGACTAAAATCCCGGTGCTTTGCTTTGAACCAGTTGTGTTGATCTCTGTTTATTTAACCGAGCCAAAGTAGTTCAGATTAAACTCCTGCTAAACAGAGGATCTTCCACCTGCTGGAATAATATGTCCATGAATTTAAAAGACCTAGCAAAGTATTTTGGGTAATCCTCAGCATAAGAGAGGCTTTTGATGTCTTTATTTAGCTGTGCTGTTTTGACACTTACTCACATATGCTTAACCTTCTGGTTTTGTTGGTTTTATTATCAAAGAAGTAATCTTTATCTTGGCTGGCTTATGAAATCATATTGCTGTTATTTCTGCCGCACAAGTAGCTGCTTGTTCCAGATAAAAAAGACCTTATCATTCCATGTCAAATCCGATATTTTAAGTTGTCCAAGATTTGTACTTAGAAAATAGATTAGTATTCAAAATTAAGGATATTTAGTTAGATTTAAGATATAAATTTAGTTTTAACAATTATATATAAGATATAGATTTGACATTTACAATAGAATATAATATGAATTAGAACAATATAAGATCTAGATATAGATTTAACATTTATATTCAACATTTTGTCCCTAAATGTTAGAAAAAAAGGAATTAAATGGGAAGAAAGAGCACTAAATAACAAAAATGTGACAGTGATTCTATTTTATTTTTTCATTTTTTGACATTTATTTACAGATTCACACACACATTGATTACTAAACAAAATGTAATGGTTTTAGGCTTTGCAACTGCTCACTCGATTGGAAACTCAAAAATCTCATGACTTTCACATTATGTGGTGCACTCCACCAAAGTATTACCTGCCTATGCCAACTAAAACACCAGTCTGTCTGCAGAAAAGTGCAGGTGGACCGTATGCTAATGATAACACCAGCTTAAGGTGTTACTAAAAGAAGAGCTGCTTTAACAATGGGTGAGGTATTTCTAAAATGAAGTATGAGGAAGACTAAAAGGTGTAAAAGCAGATTGACAGAAAACGGTAAATCCAAACAAGACATAAAAGTTGTCCGGTTGGGTTACTACAACATGAAGCTAATTGCTAATTAATTTTATAGTTTGAGTTAACTCCGTCTGATACAATCAAACAAAATACCTGTTGGAAATCTTGAGAGTTTAGGTAATGGTCTACATTCTCTGAGTAGACAGTAGGTTATGCTAACAATGCTAAATGCTAATAGAGGTGTTAAAGGTTAGATAAAAGTGTCAGCTCCATAGAATTATCCTCATTTAAATTAGAAAATTTCTCTTTTTGTGAAGGCAGATGGCAGTGGCAAAAATTGCAAGTAAGATTTAAAATAATAACCTTTCTAGCTCTTATGTTTGTCTTATTTAACATTTTTATTTGTTTTTCAGTAAATCTTGGGTGATGTTAAAGTTTATATTTAAAATTAAATCATTTTCTTTATCTCTACTTCAGGCATATTAGGAGAGAAATAATAACTGCAGCTCATCTTCACATGCCTGCAGCCACAGTACTATAGTTCCTAAAGGACTGAATAAACAAAAATTGCAGCAAATTGTTGGGATACAGCCACATATATTTATTTATTCTCAATATTGCGATTGGTTGTACTAATCAAAAACATTCTACATAAACATTTGTTGAATAATTCCTCTAGACTTCAATATCTTTCAAAAGAGCATTGTTTTTTTTGTCTGATGTCATGGTTGCTAGGCGAATGAAGCCCAAGGTGAGAGCGGAGGGCTAATGAACGCTAGACTGTCCCAAGTTTGAAGCATATCACTTCCTGCCTTCATTTTTTTTGAAGCCACCTTCGGGTTGACTCACTGTCCACAACATAAAAATAAAACAAATTATAAAACATGTTTTTGAGAATGTTTTAGGATTTGTGTCCCTCATGTGGTGGATTTACTGGTGGTTGTTTCCACTGTTCAAGACAAGTTCTTCCAAATAAATATTCTTGATAAGTTGAAAATGATTGGAAATGAGAAATCAGCCATTAATCTCTAATAAATACTTCTCTACTTTTACTGACATTTACTTCAAATTACTGTGTCCAAGAACGTATTCTCAGATATTGAAGACCTTACCATTTTTATAACAACCACAGTTTGTTCACTTCAAATTTCCATCCACCTTATATGCCCTTTACCATTAAAGAAGTAGATGAAGAATCAAACAAAGCTATAAAAACCCTGCTTCGACTGATAGAGTTGACTATACTTGTCGCTCATCTAACTTTTACAGCATTTGACTAACAGGTTATCTTTCACTTTATTTCTAAGTTCCCCCAAAACCACAATAATGCAGAAATGCCCATTGAAAGGCTTTTTCAGGGAACAGAAAGCAATACAGTGAGGAATAAAGAAGGAGGGTTCAGGCTGTAGTGGCACGTGGGCCTTAATTTGGGTGGGGTACAGAGATAGAATAGGCACAGCAGGGACATTCCTGAAGTTTTTCCACACCATGAGGTATTTACTAAGAAATGTGCCTCTCCTTCAACTTATTTTCTTTAAAAAAATGTACTAAAGGCAAGCAAGCCAGGTTTTTATCTATAAAGCACATTTAAATAGCATGACAATTCAAAGTGCTGTATGTGTGAGAAGAAAAGAGAATTGCATTGGAGTGGCATAAATGCAACACAAACTATTGAAGAGAATAAAAAGAATAGTTAAAATAAGACAATTATATTAAAAAGGATACATTTATTTATGAAAAAAGAGAAGTTTGAATTAAAAAATTTGCTAATTATGTTGAGATAGCACAATAAAAGGCCACGTTAAACGAATATGTTTTTAACAAGGAAGTCTGAATAAAGTGTGTCTGATTTTGGATTAAAATTAATCTAAGTTTAGATATTAGTGTGGTCAGAATGCCTAATTAAAACTAAAAGACCAATAAGAAAGACTCTAAACCAGCCAATTTATCATTAGTGGGTTATAGGTAATTTTTTCAGGAAATCATGTTGGTAAAGGCCACAATGAACAGTCCTAAAGTATACTTGGGCAAATATAGTCATTGTCTTTTATAGAAACAAAGCTGGAAAAGAAAAAAAATGAAAGTACACTGTTAGAGGAGGAAAACTAAAAGCACATGTTCTTCCTTAGAAAATTACTTTCATATTTGGAATGCAATTGAAACCACAGCTTTATGAACACTCACGCTTAAAATGATTGAATAGCAAGTAGCACCAGTCTGCTGTCATGGCAGATCTCACATTTTAGTTTAAGGTTCCAAGCTCTTTTTCACCAACAAGCCTGGGGTTCAAACAACAGTTTAGGGGGTTCTAAACTGTGTTAAAAATAACTTGGTAATAGAAAAAAAGAAGCTAATCCGCAGAATAAACTTAATTTGTGTGGTTTGTTGACCAAGAAAAAGTCGAAACAAAAACAAAACTAAAATGCACCAATCAAATACCTCCTTAAATAGCTCTGATTCGGTCAAAAACATAAAAATACAATTTTATTTCCTATTCATTAAAATATAAAAAACTAACAAGTCCCACTATTTGTGTCCCAGTACTGCTGGAAAGAAGAAAAAACAAACAAACAAAACAACAAACATTAAGTCAGGTTTTAAATTAATCAAAAATCAGGCATTAATTGAGGATAATAGTGTTCACGCATAAGCTGAAATAATTTTGAAATTCCCTTGTTTTATGTTGGATTTTTATAAAAAAAATCTGTCACAGAATCTATGGCTCATTTATGAAGCACACACCTAAGGCAGCAAAATGAACAGGTTGGACTTCAATTAAAACCAGACATCAGAATCAGTTAATACAAATACATGTGTCAAACTAAAATAAAAACTTGGCCCCTATGTAGGCGAAAGGATCCAGAGCATCTAGCGTAATAAAAATTAATTACAGAGGCTAAAAGGGGATGCTGAATTTGCTTGAATGAGTGATCAAGAGTCCAGATTAAGGTCAAATCAAAAGTAAGCCATATCTTTGTTTATATCACAATATAGATAATGAACCATACAGTAATTGGACTTCTTTATCAGATATACTTTTGTGACTCATAGTGTGCTGCTCTCTTGGCTAATAGGTAACCTCTTTAAAGTTTATTGCAGCTACTAAAAGAATTAAAGGTTAATATGTTCACAATTATATCTGCATCATATTTGAACTGACAAGGTATAAAAATGTTGGAAAATCAGTCAGCAGTTTGGGAAACAGCCAATGAGGATTATACCTCCTTAACACAAAGGAGTTTTAAAATCTCCAGATAAAAACAAGTCAAAATTATCAGATGGACTTATAAATAGTTTTAACAACAGATGCAGCAGGTGGTCAGAACTTCAAGCTTTGTAAAAAGAAATCAACCCCCCCACACACACACCCACACACATACTACTGACTTTTCTTTTGAACTGAAACCTCAAAAAATGATGAATGTACATTTCTAGTTATGATCTAGTCTCAGGAAATATAAAAATAAATAAACTAAGGGCCATCACAACTCATGTCAGCTATGCTTCAAAAACTAGAATGTGAGGCTGCCTTTTATTAAATGAGATTGATTCTGTCCAGTCGGTGCGGGTATGTGTGTCAGTCACAACAAAACGTTGTGTGCCTGCCAAGAACACATCGTCAATCAGCAGCCCAACAAACATATCAAGCTTAACAGCCATAGACACAATCCAACCAAACTCAGATTACCTACCAGGTATGATCTTCATCTAAGAGACCTAACAGAGGATGAAGAAGATAACGGTGGGAAAAAAGGCAGCTTGATGGAGGGAAATGAGGAGCACCAGCGAGATTCCTGTTTGTTTGCTCTCTGCTGCTTTGCTTCCCCCTCGTCTCAGATTTTGACAGGCTACGCCTGCTGCTTGGATCCGTCAGCCTGCTCTCTCATGGTCGAGGGAGGAGGGACCACAACGCAACACTTAGTAAGGGGGTAGCAGAGATGGGGCATGGAGGGTTGAGGGGTGGGCAGCTGAAGGGAAGGAGTGCTGGAGCTGGCAGAGAGCTATAAATAACCAGCACACCCAGATGATCGCACAGTGTCACAGTTAGAAACTGATGGAAGTACTCTGGTGGGACATTTAGCAACAAGCAGGACCCCCCACCCACTCACCCCCCACTCTGGCTCTCAGCTTGTCTCTTTGAAGATGTTGGTCAGAGGACAGTTCTCTGATACCAAGTGTTAAATCAGAGACTATATGAGAACTCTCTTAACTGTAATGTGAATATCAAACGCGGGAGCCATCTGATCATATGATCAGCCTGATTAGAGAAACACTCACACATTCAGCACAGCTCCACAAAGTGTATGATAATATTTGTCATGTAGAAGGATTGAGACTTAATAAGATTTTTACTTTTACACATAAAAAAGTATTTTTCTTGATTAATTTTGATTAAGTTTGCCCCAACGAAAAAAACAAAAACCCCAACAACCATAAATATGAAAACTGAGCACAAACACTGATGGGGTTCAACTATTTGAGACCAGGCTCAGAGAGGCCCACTTAGTGAGATCATGGCTGGGGCACTTAGAGTAAATCACCTGCTGTTATTGAGATTACCCTAATGCTCAGCATTCTCCAAATATAGAGAAGTCTAATGTACATAATGATCCACTGATTGTAGTGCTGCCAATTTGCTCCACTTGCGTGTGACCCTACAGTGTATGGAGACTAGGGACTGACCGCTCTATAACCACAACAAAGTTACTAAACATACCCATCCTACAGTGAAATGAAAAGCATCTATTCCACAGGAAGCTATTTAAAAAGGATGACAAGATATTACTCAACCAAGATGAGAACATATAATCTATAAAATGACTGGCTTTTTCAGATACACATTTAAGTGTGTATACGCATTTGGACGACTCTAATGGGAATCAAGGTGACTTTCCTTTTTTTCTCTCTCTAACTCTAGATATATGTGCACACTAAACTGGAATTTGCATTTATGCTAAAACAGTGCTCTAATTAGGGCACTAGGTAAAATTGTAAACAGCTTAAAAAATAAATACATATTCTACCAAACTAACACCTATCAAAAAATAAAACATCCTCAGGGAAACACTTAAAGTTACAGCTAGAGCAAAAACTGTTTTTTTATCATCTTAGTTACACCCTTCAATGTATTTTGAAGGGATTAGATGGATTAGGCAAACAAAATAGTACTAAAGAGGGGTTCTCTTTCAACATTCATTTCGGTATCTCATTATGGGACATGCACTGTTCCATTGTGAGATACCTCACTTATGTTTCAGAGAACCAGGTTATGGCTTTGCACGTTTGGGCCATTAAAAACCTAAAAAGTGCCTTCCCATAATAAAGTGAGTTAAGGTCAGTCAGGTTGAATGAAGAGTGCCTGTGATCTCAAAGTCTTGACATCAACTCTTAATTGCATTCAGATTTAGATAGGTTCAGACTATGACCAGCCCATTCTAATGCAAGGATAAGCTTTGATCCAATCAATTCTGTGTGATTAGGTTTTTGGTGTAAATGGATGCAAGATTACACCTCAGTGCTATTTTCCTTGTAGTGTTTACCTTTTTTTTTTTCTGGATTCACTGCTTCACTGCCAAAGACAGGCATCTCCAAAGTGAAAATCCATCTTTCATGGTTGGGGTTATTTATTCATGCTATTCCACAATACTGGTGTTCAAAATTTTGTTGGTTTTGTTCAATAATGGCATTCTTGTTAACAGTACACCTAGAGGGTCAGATTTACAAAGCTAAAAGGTGCCCTGTCAACACATTCCCTTAGTCAAGTTAGGCTTCTTTCCAGAGTTCCAGTGGACCTTGGCTGCCTCTCTGTAATAAATGCTCTCCTTGCTCTGCTGTTTTGCCAATCGCTTTATGATTAATGGCTATATCAAGGTAGGTTTCTACCAAACTCTTTCAGGCTTAAGTTCTCGGTGAGATGTTTAAGATGAGGAATATTGTTTTCTAACGTAGACCTGTTTAACCTTTACGCAATCTTCTTGAAGTTCAAAGGCTTTCCCTGAGCCATACAAAGACAAAATAACACATGGCTGAACTTCATTAGGCATTGTACTTAAATATTGTGTAACAATATGTATCACACACCTCTAATAGTTTTATTTGTCAAACATTTGAAAAAAATAATGAATAATTCTGCAGTACACCATGATCATCTGTCACATAGAATCCAATAAAAATACACTGTCAGTGATCGCAGTGCAATCACCAACAATATGAAAGACATCAAGGTGTTAAAGATGAATACCTTTGCAACACATTCTAAAGCAACCCTTTAGTTTTCCCACAGATCTGAACTAGTGTTAGTCACACACTTATATATGGCCCGGCATGTACCCTGGGAAATGACTAATAGCAAAACTATCTGGGCCAAACCCTTAATTTATTCCACATGTTATTGATCAGTCTGTATCTAGGGATTGGCTGAGAGTAAGTTAACTGTTACACTGCTACAACAGATTTGTGAAAAAAGGTAGACAAATAGACTAAAAGTTGATGAAACAGCTATAATTATGTCTCTAAGTTTCACAATGTGTATCTGACCTGGCACCCACCAGGATATTCCATTGTTAAAGTGTCTTGGTCGGTGTTCTCATGTCACAAGTTCATAAAATGTAGACCGCAATGTTCTCCCACTCCTGATAAAATACTAGGAGGGATTTCACAATCAGAGTCAGCAGTAAAAGATATTGCAGGTCAGTTAAGGTCACCTGGATCGTTTTGGCAAAACATAAACGTTGGCCAACGACAGGAGCAGAAACATGAGAATTCAAGCCATAAAACCGTAACAAAGTTTTCTATTGGAAATAAAGAGTTGAACCTTTCATTGTTTTCCTTTAGTTTGAACTGTTCTGCTGGAAAAGGTCAGACTCCCAGCTCTGGCGTTTGAAAATGGCCAGAATGAGTCACTGTATAAAAATGGCATGTCACCATAAGGAAAGGCACAGAGCTGCAGCACACTGTAGCTGTTCATTTCAATTACATATTCTACACAGTAGGCAGGATTTCAGAGAAACAAGGAGGACTTCAGTGGTATGTCTGAGATGTCATTTAGTTTAACTGCCACTGGTGCTATGTGTGGGGGAATTTTAATCTGTCCCCTCAAGCATGGCCAGTCAGTCCAAAACTTTTATGTTTCCTGATCACAGATTGAAGCTTTTATTAAAGACAAGGTTCAAAATGGCCAAAAACAAACACAAAGGTTTCTCTGGAAATTAATCATAGGTCTGTTTCAAGTTTTGCTGCATTTACATTAACGATACAAAGAACAGAAATTGAAATCATAACACTGCAAAACTGAAAATGACTAACTGAAAAAGAACTTTCAATTGAAAAAGCTCACCCTACCAGAATACTACAGAGGGAAGATAAACAGCAATAAATGCAGTATACTGGGAAATCATAGTTGTTCCAAACACTGCACATCAGAGTAAGGGGTTAGGTCATTGCTATACCTTTATTGAACCACAGAATAGTTTAAAAGCCTCATTACATGTTTCAGTTAGACAAACAAAGGTTTGTTGAATAAGATTTTAAGACAAACCTCTTTGACAACAGTAATATCATTTATTTGTGTAAGGCACATGTAGATGGTGTATGGACAGTAGATGTCAGCAGTGCACTACTATTTTCATCTCTAAGAGACATCAAAGGCAAAGCTTTTAAATTAGAGGTGAAATCAAATGTATATCAATTGTTAGTGCACACCATATGTATGCTGAGGAGAAAAAATCTGAAATATGTCTATAATGAGCTTTATGTTATTGTGGGTAAGTTACATAACTTTCTGTTTTCTCTAACTGCAAAAGCAACTTTATTTCCTGATGAGTAACAGATCAAATCAAGCAGCCAAGGCAGCTAATTGAAACCAGATCTACCATCACGTGTGGGTCCTAACAAACACACCCATAGAGCTACGAACAACCTTTTCCAACTTTGTTTCTCTTTGACTGCCGCTTACACCCATAACAGACAACGCCCCGGCAGCTCCTCCCTTTATACAGTCTCAAAGCTAAAAAGTAAAAAGAAACTGACAGAAAATAACAGTTTACTTACCTTCTAAATTTTGTAATGCATTAAACTATTTCAAATCTTGTATGTCAAATAAAGTATTACTCATATCATATTTCATGACAACAGAAGTTTCAGTTCAGCAAAGCAACTGTCAGGTTTTTGATGGTGGACTCTGTATACTTTCATTTCCACACCAAAGGCAGAGGGCATACAACAGTGTTATCACATCACCTATATAACTCCTCTACCTCTGCCTGAGCATTACAAACAGTATGCAAGTGATATACGTATCTCTAATAAATGACAGAGAGGATAAAGAGAAAAAACAATTATGTAATGTAACCCAGAGTCTAGAATACACAGTATTACGTATGCAAAGCTCCCAGAAGCACCACACCTTCATCCCAGTTCAGCTGTGCTTTAACTCATGCAAAGTACTGGTGAAGTTGAATCTTAGCAAACAACCCCACCTTATTGGTCTGACGACACTGCCACAAAATCCCTTCAGCAAATGCTGAAGCAAATGTCCCAAAAGATAACACATCTTAAGAGTAAACATGCCTTGACATAATAATCATCAGAGGTGGAGTCCCCACCCAAAATGTGTAACTGTTTTAGGAATGTGAGTTGATCTTCCATAAAAAAATTGACTTTTACACAGGAACATATTGCCTACAAGATAAGTGTCTAGTTAATGAATAAATGTTATAGTTTGTGTTCCTTTTTTAATCAGTCCAATTAAACTTTTAAAACTGAAGGCTTCAAAATGAAAAAATACATATAGTGCAACCTATTCCTGTTCCACTTAAAAAAACATGATCAAATTACAGCTACATATCAATAATCAATTGGGATCCACATATTGAAAGAAAAAGGAGACAGTCTCAACGACCATGTGTCTTTGTAATGTGAAACTCTAAGATAAACAGTATTCAGATAATGCAAAATAGCACCTTGAAATACACAATCAACACCTTCCAGACAGAAGTAATTTTTCACACACTAAACGCAAAACAAATGTGGGGCAGCCACAGAGCTGTCATTAAACACCTTGCCTAAGACCTCCCACACTTCAAAGAAAGGTGGGAACCTGACTGCAAGACAACACACCATGTGCTCAGACAGATTAGGACAGTGAAGGAAGTAGGTCAGTTGTCATGCATTAACCACAAACCTTCAATGAAGTTAGGCCATGTCTTGTCCTCTGGTTCCCCCAGTGAGTGGTCCCAGTCAGACTCAGGTGAAGCTCCTTGCACCTTGACCCCTGCAGCACCAGTCAAGAGGGCTCGTTCTAAAGCGATTTCCTCCAGAACATCTAAGTCCAGCTCTTCTTCATCCACCTCTGTCTTCACAGGTGGAGGAGGTGGCTGCTCCCCAGGTGCCTGAGGGCTAACGATCTGCTTCACTTCAACTATCTCCTCCACTACTACTATTTTCTTCCTCATAGTGGCCTCGTCAGTGTCAACTATTTCACACTCACTGATATCCCCCAGGTAAGGCTGGTCAGGCTGGACTGCGGGTGTGGTAGTGGCAGAGGGTGTGTCCACCAGTAAGTCCCTCTTCTTATCTTCTTCGTGCTTTAAGGCCTCAGAGACAGAGAGCCTGTCCTGTGTGCTGCACTCTGCTGCCTGCCTGGCTGAATGTTGTGCAACTCTGGGAGGCTCTTCTTGCCTGGAGAGAGGGCTGGCCTGTGCCTCAGCTGACGCTAAATCTTCGGGTGCGGGTGCTTTCCTCGTACTGGAAGATGTTTTTGCTTTCGGAACCTCCCGCCTGGTTTTTTCTGCAGAGGGCTGTGTTAGCTCCACCTCCCCTTTGTCTATAGGGGCCTCAGAGAGCACAGCTGCTGCCTGCCTGACTTCCTCACTGCACATTCTTTCAGGAATCATCTTTGAAGGAACTTTAGTTTCTGTGATTTCAAAGGCCATGACAGGGCTATCCTTGTCTGGAGCCTTAGACAGTGTAATGTCAGTGGATTGCAATATTTCTCCTTCAGTCCTAGGGAGAGACTTTGTACTTTTAGTTTCTACGTCTGGTGACAAAATAATTTGCTTTTTCCCTTTTCCTTTTTTCTTTCCTTTTGTAGGCTTGTCTGTAATTTCCTCTGCACTCAGCAGAGATGTCGTCTTTACAGTGACTTTTTTAAAGTCTGACTGTTTTTCTGGTATTTCTTCAACTTTTCCATTTTCTTGCATGAGCTCAACTTGACTCATTTTTTGCACCGTCACTGTTTCCACACTTTGAACAGTTACTTCCTTGGATTTTGTGGGTTCCATATCAGGGGGTGTGGCCTTTAATTTGGGACACATTTGTTCCGGAGTAGTGGTGCTGACAATGATTTTGTCCGGTGTCTCTTTTACTTGCCAATCTGTAGAGACTGCTGTAGATGTTTCTCTTGACATAATCTCAGTTCTTACAAGGGCCCCCTTCTTTAGCTGAGTATCCACTTTGTTGTGGTCATTGTCTGCTTTGGCCTCAGCCCTAATTTTTCCTTCTGTCTTTATGGAGGTGAAGACAGTTAAAGACTCATTGTTAGTTACTGTTTTTTGGGTATCTTCTAGCCTCTCATCATGGGTGTTGTTTTCAGATATTTTCTTCTCTGCCTTTATTGGAGGTTGTTCCTCTTTAATTGGGCTCTTAGAAATCTCAGATGAAGCCTTCTTTTTCTTTTTCTTAGATTTTGGGGTCCCTTCAGCTACTTGTTTAGATTCTTTACCCTCCTCTATTGAAGCAGTATGTTGAGTGGAAAGAGATGCATGGATGACTTTCTGCACCAGCCCCTGACCTAAATCTTTAGAGACCTCCTCTGGCTGCACCATTTCATCCTTCTTGACAAGTGAAATCCCTGTTTGACTACTTTCACCCGGTTTGATGATTGTTTCTCTGACAACTACATTCCCTTTGCTCAATTGTGGATCTTCCTGTTTTATCTGAGGTACTGAAGCAGGTGCTGTATCATGAGCAGTGTTAACTACATCTAATGAGGATTCTTTTACTTGTCCCATTTTACGAGGACTGGTATCATTCTCAGGTTTTCCCCTTGGGTCCGATGAGGTTACTTCCGCATACACAGGATTTTGGGTCATTGTGACTTTGGGGATGTCAACTGCTTCATTGTTGGTCCATGGTGGGCTCCTGGTGGGGTCATCATTACTGGATTTGGTGGTCCTCTGGTTTACTTTGACACTTTTCTCTTTATTGTATTCTACTTTATCTTTTCCTGGTACGTGGGTTCTTTCTTCAGTTGCTTTAACTGATTCATCGATCACATCTTTGTTATGCTTTCTTTGATCAGCATCAACCAGTTTAGTCTCTTTAGATGTTGCAGAGCCAGAATAATCTTTGGAGGTTTTCTGAGCACATTCCATTGTAAGAACTGGTTTGGGCTTTGGCATTTGATTAGCTGTAGCTACGACGGTGGCTTCAGCTTGTTTTGTTTTGTCTTCTTTGACTTCCCAACTCTCAAGGATTGTTGTAGATACATTGGTTTCTTTGTTGAATTTCAAAGATTTTTCATTTGCAAGCTCAGGTTTTTCTGTATTTGTAACTTTGACATGTGTTTCAGCAGAAGAGGAGCTAACTGCCATCTTTGATGTCACTGCACCTGCAGCCAAACCAACAGCAGCCACAGATAATGGCAGGGCCACCGAGGAGGAGATCACAGTGGTCTGGGAAACATCCTGCTTCAAAGCTGCTTTGTGAAGAGGAACAGAGCTGTAGTTCCTCTGGTTCTCCTGTGAAACTACCTGCTTTTCATGTCTTACATTAGGCCCCTGACGAGTTAACTTTTTTGCTTTTTCCTCCTCTTTCACTGATTCACTGTAAAAGCTTGCACCTCTCTTGTAGAGAGGTTGATGCTGGTCCCTAACCTCACGTGATACCTTGGAACTCACTGGTTCTTCAGTCAGTGGACGACCCCTAAACCTAGGGGTTCTATCAGTGTAATTCCTTTGTTCTCCTGAATCCATCATTTTACGCCGGTAGCCTTGGCGTTCAGTTAATGCTTCTTGGCTCTCTGCTTCATCTCTGCGACCTGGCTTGGGAACGTAAGATGTAGGGCCTTGAACAGACTGGACACGTTCAGCCCGGTGGGCTATGGCCAGAGTAGCAGCTGGTTTCCTAACCCTCTGCAGAGAGGCTGGAACAATCTCAGCAGGCAAGTGGAGGTAGTCACGCAGGTAAACAATGCCATCATTGGTCAGGTACCAATAGAAATGTCTCCAAGCAAATGTTTCCCGTACATAACCTCTGGATTTAAGAGAGCCCATAGCCCGAATTACTTGGAGATTGGTCACATCTCGTACTTCAGGGTGCTTGATCTGAGGCCTTTTGTCCTTCTTAGCCACCATAACACCATCTCGAAACAGGACTTCATAGATGGCTTTTAGTTCATGAATGGGCATCAGCATTCCAGCAACCATTGTGCTTTTAGTCAGTTACCAGATTTATAGTAAAATATAATAATAAAAAAATTTGAACGCTGGTATAGTACTTCAGGTCTTGTTGTAAAGAATCCAGAGGCAAAACCGGTTGTCACCTGCCTCACAATCAAATTTTAAATAGTTTGAAAATTCAAAGCAATTATTATCTTACTGTCTCTTCCTTATTGTCTTGTAGATCCTTTAGGTCTTGTGAAGAAAAAGAAAATCTCTCCTTTTAAAAGTCAAAGTGTGCTGTCCCCTCTACTCTTAGAATGGCCGGACATGGACAGTCTCCGTGCTGCCGAGATGGCAATGACAGAATGGAAGAAAGGCAGAGCGTGTGTGAGCGAGGGAGGGAGTGAGGCACACTTCACCGTCTGACTCCACCTACCTTCTTAATCTTAGAAAAAAATGGGTATGGAAAAAAGTTCTCACTAAACAAATAAAAAATGGAGGAAGCAGAAAAAAAGTGGTCTCAAAATACCAAGAACAATTTAGACAAAGTCAAATGAGTGCAACAACACATCTAAAAAGTGTGTTCAAGCACATGTTCTGCTACTCTGAAGATACCCACCCACAGAGGAAAACACGCCTCCCAATTCAACACACACATGCACACCTCTACATACCCACTCCCACCAGCTAAAGCACACCCTCTGCTGTGTCATACAACAGTCCCGTGAATGTGTTACAGATATAGTAAAAATGAGAAAGTGAGATGAGGAGTTGTCCCTCCCGGGGCAACTGGCTGCACATACATACACTAGTGTAAGGTGTACAGTTTTACACATCTCTGCATCAGGTATCACTAAAATGGTTTTCAAAACAAGGTGTGGCTTTTGTTAATAAAATGGATGACACTACTGTATGTCTATACATCTTGTAGGGTACAAATTGGAAACATTAGAACTTCTTTATAAGGGAGAGGTAAATAAGGATTTTAATATAGAGGTAGTTTGATATGTTCCATGCCTATTTATTCCAAGAGGGATAATAGTACTTTAAAGATATTTATATATATGTCTCTAATTAGAGTCTCCAGACCCCCATAAGTAGAGTAACATACCATTTCCTAATGAAGAATATTAAACTGATGCAACAGCCAGTAAAGAAAGCTAAAGTTGATTGCTGCACAAAAGTCCTAACTTTAGAACTACTACTTGTAAATGAGTAATCTGCTTTTAAAAACTAAATAAAGAACTCTGCATTATAGCATTGCCTTTTATGTTCTGTGTGGAATCAGATATCAGATATCCATTCCAAGATTGCATTTCTCATCTATACATCTGTCTCCTGTTCATCTTTCCCTGTCAGAGAAAATGTCCTGTCCCAGTCAGAAAAACTGGAAAGGAAGCTGACAACTGCTGCTTGGAGAAGAGTAGCTCATGTTCGGTTTATCCTACAGAAAAGGCAGGGATTCTCTGTGGAGCAGTGTAGACAGACAGGGCTGGAGAGCAACACAGTGATTTAGTTGTAAAATTATAGTGGTGATGAATAAGAGAGAGAAAAATAATGCCGTTCCCCCGCTGCTTGAAACCACACCATTACACATCCAAACACTGTTTTGCTTTACTTGCCATGGTAACAGTAAAATGAAGTGAGCCAAGTTCTAAAAAGACATTCATTCTCTCTCCAGTCCACACCAGAAAACAGACAGACACTTAAACAGACTTGCAATAATCATTAGTTAGTTTAATTTCTTATAAAACTTTTATTCACAAATCTATGCCTAATCATTATTTTTTCTGGGCCAGTCCAAAAAATAAGCTTTTTAATGCTATTAGGTTGCCTTGACATGCTTTCATTCAGACTCAGAGATGATGCCTTAGGCCATATCCTAAAACAATCCACCTTAGAGCAGATACAATTAGTCTTTTCATTATGCAGCTTTTCAAAGACAGGGAGGAGTTGAAAAAGACAGGAATTCTCAGGTGTATTTATTCTAACAGAAAGGCATTCAACATTGCGAAACTGTGATTTGCTCACTGAGTTGCTGGGAATGGCCTGACAGTAAAGAGGATGTTGAACTGGTGACAGGTTAAGTGATTTAATAATACTACAGGCAGGTTTATTAAGATTTTTTTCCGGGAGCATTATTGAACAGCAAAGTCACTTATTGCCTGTGAATTATTTTGTTCCAAAGTCTTCTAGTACGCTTTATCCAACTTCTTATTAACTACGTAGCTATTAATGTAACAATACAACTAATGTGGACTTTAAAACGCAGACACTGTGATTAAAAAGAGAAATATTGGTAAACCATAGAGTCCCCATTACCTACATTAAAAACAAAATTAAAATAAACAAAATATTTAACAGATGGTTGTTTTTTAATCGGAGAACAGAATGTAAAGAATGATATATTCTAACCCATTAACATTCTAACCCATTAACATTCACCTTTGTTAGCCATCATGTCTGCCCCACCCTAGTCTAGTTAATTAATAGATTAGATAGTTTATTTGTTCCTTTGTATGGGTGGTTTGGAATTTACATTGCCTGTAGTAATTTCACACATTGTTTATATCCACACATACAACAAATGTAAATCAGAAAAATATAGAAACACTTTTTTTTAATTATCTCTCTCTCACACAGTATATGTTTACTGTTCATATACTTTCATTTCTTTGCATATTTTACAAACAAGAAATGCATCTATAATGTGCTGCAAGCCACTCCTGTATGGTTTGGAATGTTCTGGAACAATCAACAAGTCAACCCCTAACTGTTACGCTGCATCTTGAAACTGTTTTCTGGAGCACTTAAGGCAATTCATGGGACCTGCTGGGTATTTGAAAGCATAAAAAAATAAAGCCAAACCACTCTCTGGTGGTTTTAAAAGTAAATGTGCCTTCTGTATGTTATTTCTTGTCTTTGAGCTTGACTAAATGTCATTCTATTGCAGTTTCCTTTGTAGACCTGTAGTAAAATTTAAACATCTGCCACAATGGCATTAATATATTGGCTTGCAGGACATCCATCACTCATTTTTAGGTATAAAACTCTGTTCCCTGCATACCTTCTGGGTGGATTTTTGCAAGCTAACGGTTGTGAGATATTACCAACTTAACGCATGATATATGAACTTCCTAAGGCAGTGTACTAGTTGTAAACTGTCTTAGAATGTTATGATCTTTTCTCTACAGGTTTATGAAAGATTTGAATGTTTTTTTAGACAGATGCTAACCAACGGTTTCAACGTACAACCCCAACAGCAGCTAAAGGCTCAGACAGAACTTGTACCAAAGTATGAATGCCAACTTTAAGTAAACAAGTCCTGTTAATTGTCTCATTGATACTCCATAGCTGTGATTGTTGTGAGCAATTTTAATTACTGTTAAAGAAACAACTGTTAAAAAGAAGAAAAAAAAGCGTGACATACAATCAGATTCTTTAGGGAAGTTAAACGCAGACAGACATAGAGAAAGTACGATGGGGAAAATATTGGTTGATTACATCAATGATCATGTTTACCCGTGAATGCATGATGTGGAATTTGAACTTTCAAATATAAGTTAAAGTTTCATGAACAGTGGACTTGTTTTCTATACCAGTTTTATTTTGTGCAGGATTTTTCTGTTACTGGACCTCATTCAATATGATATTTGTGTAACATTCTATTATTCACTCTAAACAGATATTGCACTAAAAACCTGAAGCTTAATGAAGGAAGATGTGACTGACAGAAATAGATAAAAGGACAAAGCTTTATCTGACCAACTTCCTAGTTAGGAATCTTTCTCTGCTGTTTCAGACCTCCCTGAATCTCAAAATAGACTTGTCGCCACCACCTGATGGTGACTGCAACGTGGCTCGAAGCTGGCAAATTGCCCAACGTAAAGGCCCACTGCATGAGGTGTTTAATGGTCCTAGATGTTCACCCTCCCTATTGATATTAGATCCAAGCGATTGTAGCCTGTTCCAGAAGAAGCAAAGGTCAGTAGGTAATTTTAATCACCTGATAAAGCTTGTAATCTTTATACTTCAGCAACACAATAACTACACACCACAACTTTATTTCAACTGAGTCTAAATGCTGCAAGATAAATGTAGATGTTCAGCAAGAAAGACAAGGAAAACGTCAGGACATATAGCTGTCTTCTTAGGAATTTTAATTAAACCTAAGAACTTGAAGTTCAGTTGGTTTCTCACGCTCAAGCCTTATTCAAAACATAAAAATGAACATAAGCATTTTGGAATTTTTTTTGTTGTTTTCAAATGAATCCTGTAAAATGACTGCTTCATGTTTTATCACCTGTTGATTTCTGGCTCTCTGTACACTGCTGTTAAGGATTGGTAAAAAAGGACAAGGTAATTTATAACACGAAACGGTTTGGTTGAAACTCAGTTTGCCAAAACGTAAACACAAATAGATGTCTAAAATCAATACTTGCACAAGGTGTTAAATGCCCCTGCAGTGTGCAAATGCTCCCTTTTCATTCAGTTGAAAAGCTCCTGCTAATTTAAGAAGCTAGTCCTAAGATTGGAAATGGTGACCCCATGGTTGAGACAGGTGTGGCCTCTGACACAACCGTTGCAGGAACCTGCTAAAGTTGGACCTCCTTGTAAGTAGCCTCTTTTTAAGTTAGAAATATAATTTATCTTCCCGTGTTATCTTTTGAAAACTGATACAGAAACAGAATGTTTATTGAAAATGAAAGTATTTATTCTAAAGCTGCCAAAAAAAAGTCGATGGGCTAAAAATACAACAAAACAGAAACAGAAGCATTTACTGCTACTTGAAAAGTATGAAAGGTTTTGTTTGGCTCCATGTCCTCCAATGCAGATCTCCTGTTTTCAGTGGGGTTCAAATAACCCATCATTAAGTACGGTAGATAATAAACCTTTTGTCATAGACATAATAAGTTCTGAAAAGAAAGCAAACTCATGAACCTGAAAAGTGGAAAACTTAGAAAGAAAAGGCTCTGAGCATCAAACCTCTCAGCCAAACATGACTTACAGGAAAAAGACAGAGAGATTTAACATGCAAACACAAAAGGCTTATATTAATATCATTAATAGCAAACTACACCTGCAGTGTTTGACTGTCATGTTCTTTGATATTATGTTATATTAAATAATTTCAACAATGATTATAAGTGCTTGTGTTGGACTTTTACATTGAATCTCATAAAAATAAATTAAACTTAAGTTTAAATCTGACAAAAACAGAAAAAGTTAGAGGTATGAATACTTTTTGACAGGAGAATTTACAAACCCCACATAAAGCCTTAATCACAACCACAAAGCAACATTCATCTATGTCTGTATGGGTCAACATGAACACACGTGAGCCTGAGAAGCTACGTATACATGAGGGGATGTTAGCTTTTGAAATACAAGAAGAGTAAAGCCCTTGCAAATGACTGAGTCCTGGCCACTCGTGTTATATTTGCATTGAACTAGCTGGTTAGCCTAAAAGGCTAATAGTATATCTCCTGACTGTTAGTTGGCAAGCAGTCTGCACAGTTGCAAAGGTCTGGGCAGCACATGGTTGGCAGGAAACACAAATGCTGAGAGCATAAATTTTGGCTTTAGAGATGTTTATGTTCTATGAACTGGCAGAAGAATTATGACCAGAAGAGAAAAATAAAACTCTGCAAATGCAAATTGTAAATCTTTAGAACTGGGGTTAACCATGGTATGGCTCCAAACAAAGCAGCACTGTCGGAGAGGAGGCGGTGAAAGAGGTGTTTTTTTGGCATTCTTCACTCTGTTGCAGAAATAAATAACCAACTCTCTGATGGCTGAGAAGAAAACTGGGAGCAAAGTATGTTTGGAGCAGGAGGAAGCTTTGCTCTCCTTCTAAACATTCTGAAATCAATCAAACCGCTAAAGGAACTGTTCTTGTGGTTTTGCCAAGCTAGGCTCGTTTCTATTTTTTTTTCTCATAAACATCTTTAGCTACTTGAATCTTCTTGAAGCAACTTCATGTAAGACATCCATCTGTGTAACTGTTTCCAATGAAAAAAGTCATTATCTGGAACAAATTAAGTTTTTGTAACATAAAGCTATGGTTGACTTCAAAAGTAGAATTGAGCAGTTTTGTCAGTTTTGTCTGTCTACTTTTGTATTCTTTTTTATTTTTAAACTCGGTGAGATTAACTGTATGTTCCAAGGGAAAAAAAGCTATATAAACCAACCTAACTAAAAGTAAAAAAGGGGATTCATCCAATTGGCCACAGAAAGGACTAGTTACCTTCATGCCTACACATTTTAGAAATTGCCCAAAAATAACACATTTGACGGCATGAGTTAGGCTTAACAGGTTAGAAAAAAAAACTCAATATGATTGAATCTAAATAATTTTAAAGAAAGTTTGCCCATTGTAACTTATTTTTGGAGGAAAGAGACGGTCCTGGCCCTTCGGAAACGCTTTGTTAGATTTGCAGCTTGATTTGATTTTCAGTGTTTATCTGATTCTCTATTTCATGAGCAACACATGCTTAAAAACCTACAGCTTCACTTTTAATATTAGTTAGTGTGTACAAGGTTTATGAAAGTAAAGCGAATATATCAAAAATGTTGCTGTTGCTCATGTAACATTAGTTGATTCATACCCAACTCACCAGAGCTCAGCTCTTCATCTTCCTATATGAGTCCAGCAGAATTCTGTTCCAATTCCTGTTTTACCTATTAGGGTTTATGTTAAATCAGGATCTCAGTATACGTCAAAAAAGATATTATATGTATATTATTACTGGTTAAGAAAAAAATAATCACAGTAAGCTGAAAAAATGGAATCCCAAACAATCTAAACAAGAATGTAAACAGAGAATTCAGCATTTAATCATATGGAAAAGAAATAATCTTTGTTATTTGAATGAACACTTTGCTCTCTGACCAATGGTGGCTATGTACTGAAAGTTATTTAGCAACTTGATAAAGCTGGTTTTATTATGTCTCAGAAAATTCTCTCATAAAGCATTGTTGTTCTGTATATGTATTAATACAAATATTGTGTTTGTTTTAAACTGTTCATGCATGTAAATTGTGCCTCTTTTTTGTCTGATACAGTGGAGCAAAATCTTGGAATGAATTTTACTACTTATACAAAAAGGGTATGTCTTCCATAAAAAGGTTCAAATGCCATCTAAAAGTATCAAATGAGGAGTTTTGGTTGTGGCTTCTGGCAGTATGTTTTTCCTCTGGAATTACTCGTCTGTACTTTAACTATCCAAATTAACCAAATTAAACTTCATTTACCAGCTGAAAGGGAGAATCTACTTCTAAGGTTTGAGAACCATAGTAACCTTTAAGAGTACAGATACAGATACCCCAAATGAAACAAAACCCGTACTTAAAGGAAATTACTGAAAAACTGCTCAAAGCTCCACAGGCTGTGGATCACACTGACTTTCCTTTTCTAGAGTGGAAAGAAATTCAGTCACAGATTATGACTCCTGACACTCAAAATATTGACCAAAAATAAGATTGAGAAGCCAGACTTTTCCCAGTCTTGTTGACTTTTACTTGCTGTCACTACTGAAGTCTCCAGGTCCATTCAACCATGCAACATCCACATCAGCCTTAAAAACTGGACTGCAGCCCACCTGTTTGGAGTTAGAGGAAGGCTGAGTTTCAGCACAAACCGAAACTGCTGCAGAGGAAATCTTTCTCTTTACAAGTATTATTCAGCACTTATTGAAAAAGCCAAATATTTTCTTTCCCCCCATTTAAACATAAAAGTAATTGAAATCAGACCTTGATGATAAATTCCACAAACAACTGGTAAATACAATAACACTTTGTGCTGTAAACAAGTTCCAGCAGTGAGAGCTGGACTGAAAATTTGAACCAGCTCTCAGCTCTAATGTTCTTTGTTCTGTTAGAGCTGAATGTCAGCAACAGGAATCAGACTTGGCATGCAAGGGATGACTTGCACCATTTGGAAGTCAGGAGGATTTCACTGCTGTTGCACAAGATGAGTTACAATCCTGCCAAATTCATATACAGGTCCTTAGAGAGTGGATTTGGAAGAAGTGAAAATTGTTGCCTGGATAGACAACACCCCTTAGTGTGACCGATGCTGAGAGTGATTCACGTCAATTGACTGCAGCCTGCTCCTTGTGCTGTGTTACATCCACTTACCTTTTTTAGGGCTGAGCCAGAACCGATCTCCAAGAGGATCTCCACTCTCCCATTGAACTGACATTTTCTGCAGAGGCTTTAGCGGCTCGACACGTTTTCACCCCACTGTGATGGCACCCTCTCTTCTCTCTAGTAAGACCAACTACCCAACCAGTGGACAGACAGAGCAGGCAAAACTGGGCTAAAAAAGTGCAGTAGCAGGGGTAGTGGGGAGCCTTCAGGGTGGGGAGAGTGCTTTTGAGAAAAAGAGAACAAGGGAATCTTTTCATCTCTGTCCCATAAATACAGAGAAACATCCACACCATAAATCTGAGGCCCATGCCAGGCCGGACACATCCTTTCTGCTGCCGTGGATACCCTGCTCCATGTCCCGTAGATCTGAAGGAACCCACGCTTTACTCTGGCACCAGCTAGCAGAGACTGCACACTGGACTCTTTGTTCAAGAGACGAAGCAAATTATAGACCCAGAGATTAAGAAGAGTGCACAATGTTGGAAAAGTAGAACAAAGAAACTAAATAGAGATAGACAGAAAGTACACAAAGTACTAAAATCCATTCAGCACCACCAAGAAACTCAAAATACTCCCATAAGGAGATCTAGCTTTGTTTCTTGTTTTTCTCATTCTTTAATTTATAGGGGGTGATTAAGCATTTTGTAAGCTGTTCAAGAAAACCACTGAGTATATTTGAAATTACAGTCAGGTATAAACAAACCAAATGAAAACTCCAACCACAGAGGTTTGGTGGAAACTACATTACTTTGCAAAAAAAAGCTACAGCAGTAAAGGTGTCTTACTGAAATCATTCTAACTCCCTGTTTCACCACAAACCTAAATACATTTCATTAGATTTCAGGTTATAGACCAACATATGGTAGCACATAAAGCTGAAGGGGACTCAAAAACCTTTTAAAGTTGTTTTACAAATAAATGTCTGAAAGGTGCAGCCTGCCTGAAACAAAACCATCTCCCACTGCAAATTCAGCCGCATGTTTCCTCCTTTGCACTGAAAGTTTTTTCACCTGTCTCTAAATCTAGCTCAGTTATATTAATAAGTGATGAGAACCCCAACTTTTAATGCCACAGATTCTCAATCAGTATGCTTTAATCTGAACCGTTATAGCTTTGCCTGTAGATTTATGATAAACAGCTACACCAGGCACAAAGTCGATCCTCGAGGGACGCTGTTCTGCAGGTTTTAGAGATTTCCTTGCTTCAGAACAGCTAATTTCCATTGATAGATGATTAACAGACTTTTGCTGAACTGCAATAATCAGTATCAGCTGTGCTGAAGCTGAAAAACATTGAAAACATGTAGGACAGCGGCCCTCGAGGACCAAGTTTAGGCATGCCTGGTCTATACTTAAATAGCACCTTTTCAGGTCAGGGGACTTAAAGCACTTTACACTCCATTCAGTATTTTACCTATTCATGTATACATGCAGAAGATGCTGCCTGGACAGAGCATGGAAAATAGTTGCGGACACTGGCTAATTAGCCTACTCTCCTGAAGTGCATCAGGTCTCTCAATTGTAGAACAGTTTTTATTTGTAGGTTGTCAAAACCCAGAATTCTGAACTTTGAGGTCTGGTGTTTAAGTCATTCTCTATTTTTCCAACGATGATTTTCTCAGATTTATACCTCACATGTGTACGGTGTTCCTTAATCTTCGCAGTGTTTATTGTGACACCATGTTCTGATACAAACTGTCTGGGGTCTTTATAGGAAAGCTGTATTCAAGCTAAAATTAAGTCAATAATAGAAGTGATTTGAAAGCAATATATGAAACATAACTTTATATAAAAGTATCAATATAAAGGAGATTTTCTTAGATTATTTAAATTTATGAATATGAAGCAATTCATTTTCCAAGCAGCTGTATCTGTATTCACTGATTATGACATAAAACACATTATGCCTTACTAGCTTAAGACGTAGACCAAACTTAATCTTTCTGCAGAGCAAACTACAAAGCTTTCTTTGGTTAAAGACAAACAGTTTGAATTGTGATTAAAAAAATAGAATTTTAAAAAGAAAGTGATGTTGAAAAATGTGATTCTCATTAAATGATTTTTAAACAGAGGTTGGCCTTCACAAAATGGAGCTGCAGTCTGGCTAGTAAGGAAGATGTAAAATGGCTGCAGGGTGTGCCTGCTGTGGCAGTAGCAGCCAGCAGAGGCCAGCCCCTCTGTGCCAATCAGAGACACACCCATTTGTTTTATTAGATCCAAACACACAAACTAACACATCTTTGCAAATAAAACATGCTTCAATAAAGCATTGTTTTAAATAAAAAAGAGGAAGTATTTAAACAGTTTTCCCTATGACTCATCATCTGCAATCACACATGGGAGTGGTCTTACTTTGGTTGCTGTGGCAACACAGCCCACAGGTTAGGCAAATACAATGTTCTGTCCACCACTGAGGACCTTGTGGAACATGGGCCTGTTGCTGTTGCTATGGGCAACCGGCAATCAAACAACAAAACCTGAGACAAGATCCAGACTCAGGCCAACTGACTCTGTGCCACACTGTGGACATTTGCATTGTAACCTGAAGAGGCCGGGCTTTATTTTTAGACAAGGATCCTGATGAACAGCTAATTAAATATAGACAAACAGAATACAGGTGTCTCCTCACACCAACCAAAGTGACAATCCCACACATGCACACTGAGAGATTAGCTTTATTTTCCCCACTCTCACAAAACCCTCCCAGTCTGGTGAGAATGAATCAGACAAATTTCTTCTGTCCTCAGAGCAAAATGGAAAAACTGAAAACTTTTGATTCTCAAAAGAGATGCATTCAGTAAGCTGAATAAATGAGGAAGGAGAGAAAAAAACATTCTGCCACAGCTTTGGAGTACAGTTACATACAGCATTGACTCATTGTCATCATATGAGACTTTCACAAATTAGCTATTTCTATGTTAAACCAAGCATGATTTGGTTCATGTGACTTTTTAGTCAAAGAAAAACTTGCTGCAGCAGAAACAATAAGGGTAAGTTTACCACTCCAACTCCAACCACGGTTTTTCAGAGATAAAGAACCGATTAAAAGACTGAAATTCCCAGACAACATTTTTTTTTTGATTTTGTTTTTTTTTTTTTTTGGGATTATCTATAAAAAAAGAGCAAGTTGACCACTCCTTGAAATCCTGGCATTCCAGGACAGAGGGGTTAGGTTGGTTTCTTAACACTATCAAAATTAAATTTCTCTCAAGAAAATAAAGTTTTCATAAGAGAAATTAAAGCAACAGTTCATGTGCAAGAGAGATGAAAATGTAACCGACTGTATGAGGATTTTGTTAACCTTCGCAATATGTTCTTAAACCAGCCTCAGGAATGTTGTAGTTATTTAGATTTACGGGAGCAGGCTGTAATTTGTGGTGTACAAATGTACCTTAGCATGCCCTTACATGTAGCAAAGTTTAGGCAAAGACATTTATGTCCAAGCATGTCTCCAAAACTAGGGCTAAAAGATATAAAAATGAATCGAGACTTGACTTGAGTGGTAATCGGCAGATTAAGATGTAAAATCCAATTTTCTACCCTTAATAGTGAAGGTATCATACAAATGATTGCCAAAAGAAGGTTGATGTGAGATCAATTCTCATTCAATTAAATCCTTTGATACAGAAAAAGTTTGTTATTTATTAAGGTTGCTACTTCTTTATATAAAATGACACTTTAGCTCTGTTTGAACCACAAGATGAGTTCAGATCTGTCACAAAACATTCTGCATGTGATAGTCTTCTTGAAATATCACAGTGAGGGTAGGACACCCTAAACTGAGAGCAAATTGATTCAATTTATTTTATGTATGCAAGTTCATCACATGCATTGTCTTAAGGCACTTCACAGTCGGTTCAATCAAAAAACACAAGAGATTGGCTCGTATTTATCTATAAATCTATCCACACATATACAAAGATATATGGCTGCACAACCATGCAGTTTGCAGGACTGTTCACTTGCTGCTAGAAGGTCCTAGTTTGGATTCTCATTCTGGGATCTTTTTTTGTAGACTGCAAGGAAAATTGCTTTGTTACTCAAACTTTGAAAACATCCTTAGTTTATTTAAATAAAAAATATATATTGTTCATTTACTTTTTCAATCTGTATAAAAAATACAAAAAAACTAAAAAGTAGTTTGGGGCTCAGTAGAACTGGAACTGGCTCTGATTAGTGTTAGCAGACAAATAGTTGAATGGATATCTCAAGGGCCAAAGTCTAAGAAGTAACATTCCACAGATGTATGATCAATAAAATCTCACATAATGATTGTTAGGTCACATGTTTAAATTACAATACACTGAAAGCAATAATACACAAATAAAACTTTTGCTGTTAAACCTTTAGAGTAAGTAACAGGCAGCATGAGCAGCTTTGGACTTAGATCCCAACCACACCCAAAGTTCATGGATCCTCATTCCAGCAGGGGATGCAATTTCGCTTTCCTCTGTCTGACTGTGTATCCTGTTTTGTTTTGTTATTCTTTTTTTTTACAGCTAAAAGTTCAGCCTTTAAAGATGAAATAGCAACTCAAACAATGGCCAAGTTTCCCTTTCCTTCACTGTGGAACAAACCAATAGGAGCACTCCGAATCTAAACAATGCTGTGAGCTCAAATATTGCCCAAAAAACAGACTTTACAATACAACTGCATCTGTGGTTCTGACTCTGCATGAGGGTGTGTGACCCACGTGGGGACTGTAAAGTAAAGTACATAGGACCACCAGACAAGTATCAATTTACTCTCTTCAACAAGTCCTTAACTGCTTCATGGTGTAAGTGCAGCTAAGCAGCATTGTACTCAAAAGTTGTAGAAAAAAATATAAATAGTCCTTCATTTAATGAACTATATTTAATGTCACCAGTCATGTAGAAGTAGACAAGAGCACAGATCCACCTACAGGGAAGTAGGATCTTCCAAGACTATCCATTACTTTCTAAAAGGAACAACAAAAAGAAAAATCAAAAGAAACTTTTCCCAGAAACCAATTAGTTATCAAAATGTTATTTTCTTGATTCTGCTGAATAACAAACAAAGCTTTAAGAAGCCAGTGGAATGACATCATTGAGGAGTCCTCTCCTGAAGGTGTGGGTGGGTGTAACAAAAACTGACAATATTAAAAAGCTACAAAGTTTGCAGTGAAAAACTTAGTCGAAAACCATATATATGTAGGAAAACATTATGAGAGCCTAGTTAAAAGGCAAAACCTTTTTCTCTCTTTGTTAGAATATAAAAAGGGGAAAGATTTCTGTGTTTTCAGAAATTAGAATCATAAAATTACAAGTAAAATAAAGTTACAATACAATGAACAAGTAAATCTTTAGTTTAGCAGTTTGGACTAAACAGTTTGTTGAAAAAAGTTGCTCCATTTGTGAAAACAACAAATTTATTAGCTTTACCTCAACACTGATCCGATCTTGCTTCCTTCTTATAAACCTGATATTTTCTATCGTCTTGTCTCATGAGCTGGATTTATCATAATACCACTGTTACATTCACAAGTTGAGGAAACACACTTCCTTGATCAACTTTTATTGTCAACATTAAAAAAATATTTTCTAAGTGATTTATTTATCAGACATTTTTTGACAAATTCAACTATACTGAAATTTATTTTAAAAAATGGGATTCAAAGGGCATTTAAGCCCAAATTTGTTTTGAACCATTGGCAAAATTAGCCTTAATCAATTCATTGTTTCAAGATGGATTTATTTTCTGATTGGAAGAAATACTTAACCAGCTTAACCAGGGACCTGACTTGAATGTCATAGAGAATCTATGAATGGAGCTAAAGATGGCAAAGACTTGGAGCACCTTGTCAGAGATAATAATTAAAATACCTAGGAAAAACAAATTTAAAAGCTGATCGATAGTACTGAGAAAGGCTTTATTCTTGGAATGCCATCTAACATTTATTTCTAGTTAATAATTAAGATGTGAATCTTTGCCATATGTTTAGAATGTTAAAATATACTTGAAGAGAGCGAGAGACATTTGTCTCATTTTCACAGGTTGCTTGATTTATTATTTGAGTTTAATATGTGCTTCTGTGGGTAGTTTACTATATTTTTTGCTTTTCAGTTACAACATTCAATTGTCCTAGAGTTGATGACAAGAAAAATATTAAATGACGTCAGAGATTAATTTCTTTTATTGAAACCTAGCCTACAAAACACAAAAAGGCTGATCATTTATGGCCAGTAACAGTCTCAAATGTTGTGGACTGAAGATGAATTAAGTACACTCGGGTATCAACTAAATGTAATGCTAGAAGGTCCATGAAAGCAGAAACCAGTTGGATCACCTGTTTGCATTCAGCTGGTTCTCTTTGTAGCTTTGCCAAGTTTTCTAGGTAGGGTGTGTCCACAGTAACTGTTCAGTCCCTGGTAAAGATATCTGACCTAATGTGTTCTAAGCCTTTGCAAAGACTACTCGAGAGGCTATGTTCTGTAGCAAAAGATAAGTACAGAAAAAAAAAAGACAGACTTTCAATATTTTGTTCTTAGTAAGTAAAGTTCAGAGTAACTGAACAAGTATTCCTGGACGATCATCTAAGCAAGTATTTACTCATATATTAATCTCAGCAATCATTAATGTTGTATCATGTCCGGCATTTGACATCCACTGAAAAAGCAAATCAAACATTTTGATGCAGGTGGTGTGGGTGGAACACCCAGGTTTTTTTTTTTCGTGAAAGGCTGCAACCCAGTCATCCGTTTCATGACATGCCTTGAGGTGTGTAAACCAGAGAAGCAACAAATCAGTGCAGTAGGGTGACTGTTCTCAAAATGTGAGGGGCCAGCATTCACCCCGGGGTCTCAGCCTTGCTGCAGTTTCATCACACTGGGTGTAAAAACATTCCAGATGTATTTCAGAGGAGAGGTATTGCCTGTGAGGGCAAATCTTAACCTGGCCCCTCTGATTCCTGAGATATGTGACTCATGCATAATTACAGCTAGCAACCCATCCTTAACTCAGAGAAAGGTCTTTAAAAATCCATATATCAAGTAGGTGTTTTAAGTGTAACGTTGTAGGGTTTGGATGTGCAGCGTGCATTGAGGTTTCAATCAACACTATCAGGGTACTTATTCATCAGCTGTTTCCTGCCATCATCCAGCCGTGACAACTTTAAACATAACAGAAGAACAGGAGGGGACTCACCTGAAAAACAGAGAGAGAGAAAAAAAACATGCTGGTCAATAAAAATATAAATTGCTCTCTACTTTACATAACATGTCAATAAAAATACGATGATTTATGCTCCAGAACATATCAGAGTGGCCTGGTAATAAAGTTACACAGAACGGAGATAGCATAGTTCTGTATAGAGCACTGTAATGACTAAACAACTCCATACTAAACTATAAACTTTAATTACCTTAGAGAAAAACAGGATCTCAATCATATCATAAGCAGCGTGAGAAAACTGTTGAATGATTAAGTCATTATTCACTTTTCAGGAAAGTGGTTGAGCCACCTTATAAATTCTTTTTGATGGAGAGATAAAGATAGCAGGCTGAGAGGGAGGGTCTACTGTAGTTTATGGGTCAACATCGCCACCTACTGGGGAGAATGCTCATAGCAAATATTTAGAATGATTTAAAATCTTTTAAATATAATTTTGAGATTTAGGTAAAATACTCCTGACATAAAAAATATATATTTCTTTAAAGGTATTTTTATTTAATCTTGACAGGAAAATATGTTTTTTATGCAACTAATTAAAAAAAATTATAGATTATAAATTGGGTAAAAAAACTGCTTTGAAAAATAAGTCAAATGATGTTCACAATCAAGAAAATCAATGTAGTGAGGAGAAATAATAATAATTTCACCTGTTGATCAAATTTAGTTAGCTAGACCAAAGCTGGATAACAAGTTGAAAGAATTATAAACCAACACATTTCTTTTTTGTGTGTTTTTTCTGTGCTACTTATTCAGTGTGTATTTATTTATATCAGTCTGTACGTCTGTACTTTACTAAAGAGCTATGGATGGATGGATGGATGGATGGATGGATGGATGGATGGATGGATGGATGGATGGATGGATGGATGGATGGA
>JAUZNJ010106834.1:0-20538 GCA_034780135.1 Jordanella pulchra | reverse complement strand
AATAAAAATATAATTATAAAATATTTTTAGATTAACAACAACAAATTTGTAGGGAGAAGCACATTTTCACGGCACTGCTTGTGAGTATCACTTTATGAAAAGTCCTCCTATAATAGAAGAAAAGAGCCTTTCCAAAATATCCTAACTCCCAAGGATCAACCTGTAAGGAATACAACCAAACTGACTCCCTAACTCCATAGATCTCAAAACGATTTCATTCAGACATTCTAGACTTTGCGAAATTTCGGCTATGACTTTAAATTGTAAGAAATAAACTCCTCCCCTCGACTCGCTCTTCTGTCACCACAAAAAAAGTAAAGAGAAAAAAAAAAAACTCTCATGCATCGGAATGATTAAAACGACAATGTGCTCCCGGAGCCCTGGTACGTTGTAGAGCAGTTGAAGTTGATCGGGACTTTGCTGGCAGTAAAACAGTGACATTTAAGTGGAGGGAGAAGTGTTTAGAAACTCTGCCGGACAGCTCACACTAACTGATGGAAGGAGAGAGGAGGAACAAGAGGAAATCTTTTCGCTTAAGAAGTAGCGCTATGGACTGGCGAGGCAACATTTAACGTTTCTTTTCCCCTCTTGTTGTTGTTGTTGTTTGGGCGCGATGACGGAATAAACAAACTATTGACGTCTTTGCGTGTAGCATGATACTGAGTGCGATATGTCTAACGCGAGGCCGAGTAAAAGCGTGGAATGGCTGCAGCTGGAGTTGGAGAGCGGAGGCTCCTCTGTACTCCTGCTGGACTGCCGCTCTCACGAGCTGTATGAATCATCCCACATAGAGACGGCCATAAACCTGGCCATGACGGGGCTCATGCTGCGGAGGTTCAGGAAGGGCAACATCCCGATCCAGACCGTCATCCCCAAACACGAGGACAAGGAGAAGTTCGTGAGGCGATGCAAGACGGACACGGTGGTCCTGTATGACGAGAGCTCCGCGGAGTGGCAGGACGGCGGCTCCCCGACCACCGTGCTGTTCCTGCTTCTGAACAAATTACGAGAAGACGGCTGTAAAGCCTATTTTCTAGAAGGTAATTGTTTCTTACGCCAATATTACATAAGAAATGAATATTTCTTCAAAGAGGTTAGTTTGAGACTTTACGCTTTATCCGACTGAAAATAATCTATAAAAAGGTTTGACAGGTTTGCTTTTATTTCTCGCTAAATATATATATAAATATATATATTATTGTCTTGTAGATAGTGACTTTTAAGCTCATCCTGTGTCCAGGGGTTATAGTTTGAAAGGTGTTCAAAAGTTTTGTGTCACTGCTGAGATTCTCAATTAAAATTCCAAAATGGCTGCAGCATGTTTTGCTTCAGCAGGAACAGACATGTATTTCATGAATGGTCCGTCTAGGAAGTCTTAGATTTTTAAAGTAAAACTCCTTTTTTCTATTACAGCTTTTTTCGGTATTAAAATGAAAAAATAAATAAAGTTTAAAAAGCAATTTTGAACTATATGCAAAGAAGGAAAATATCATAATGGTGGGCCAGTAGCATTATCAGTGTATCTAAGATCTTATCTGACTAATAAATAAAGTAGTGCTTTCCCCCCCTTTGTTGCTGCACACTGCCGCTCACCTGTCTGAAAAGGAGCTACTCTGTTTTTTCCTTGCTTAAAGGAAAGATAAATTTGGGGTAATATATATATAATAACTATTTCATGGATATTTATCAGAATAAAACAAACAAAAACAGCATATTTGATGAATAATTAACAAACCAATGAAGTTTTTAAAATCTGATACGTTTTTGGCTTGTGGACTAATAACCCGAGTTAAGATATGTTGCAACTGTTGGTGCTGTGCCTACCCTTTAACTACTGCTGGGCACTGCCACTCAGCTGTCTGAGGAAAGGCTAATAGGATCATTTGTTTTTAAGTCAGCTGTTAGTAGAGACAAATCATGGACTGCCATGGTTGGATATCAAAATCTAATTACAAGTGTGTTGAAAGAATATTATAACAAGAAAATTGATATTGTTAAATAGGAATAATGTAGTTTTGGAGTTTGAATAAAAAAATGTAATTTCTTTAAAACTAAATGCCATTCTACTTTTTTTCAATGTTATCTAACTGTAAAAAAAATCTCATATCCACCCATCCAGGTTATAAACAGACACTGATATTTGTTGGGGAATTAAGGTTAAATTTATAGTAAAGATGAGAAATCAAGGGGAAATGTTTCTCTTACAATGTTCTGCTGTTTCAGTGGTGCTTCATAGATTCAGATATTTATTTTTGTATATGATTAAATAATTGAACCTTTTCCAATCATCCTTTTAGGTGGTTTTATGAAGTTCCACACAGAGTACCCAGAACACTGCGAGACCCTTCTGGACAGCTCCTGTCCCAGTTCCTCTCCCCCTATGCCCGTCCTGGGCTTCGGAGGTCTCCGGATCAGTTCAGACTGTTCAGACGGCGAGTCTGATCGAGAGCCCAGCAGTGCGACTGAATCAGAGGAGAGCCCCGTTCCCAGCAATCAGCCAGACTTTCCCGTCCAAATCCTACCTTACCTCTACCTGGGCTGCGCCAAAGACTCCAGCAACCTAGATGTGCTGGGCCAGTACAACATCACGTACATCCTGAACGTCACACCTAACCTGCCCAATGTGTTTGAGCACAAGAGCCACTTCAGATACAAGAAGATCCCGATTTCAGACCACTGGAGTCAGAACCTGTCCCAGTTCTTTCCAGAAGCCATATCATTTATCGGTAAGTAAATCAACAAAGTCGAAGCTCAGGATTTGTGTGTGCATTCATGATTATTTGTCACTGAGAATTTCCCTTTAAAATAAAAATTGTGACAAATTTTGCTTTGTAAGTCGAACTGGTTTGGACACAATTTAGTTTAAAAGAAAAAAGATTAAATGGTCTAGTTGCAAATATTGGACAAATAATTGTCCAATAGTGAGTCTGTACGTATTTTCCTGTGACATTTATCTGAGCGATAGGTCAGATTATAAAAAACGAATTTATTTTTCCCCATGGTCACACAATGCATGAAGAAAAAAGGTTTCCCAAAGTTAGCAGTTTTTCAATGCATAATCCGTCAGCATATATACATTATTGGAATTTTGTTTAATATAATGAAAAAGGAAAAAGTTTTACGAATTTTGAAAACTCATACCTTCATCAGGGAACCCAGGACTTTATTTGTCTTTTAACTTCTACAGTCCTTAAAATGAAAACAAATCAGAAAAAAAAATGTGATCAGTTTATCTTTATTAAATAGTTATATATATGTATGGTTTAGTAGTTTTTCATGTTTTTTAACCTGTTAACCACCAAAAAGCTCAAGGCTTAAGGGGTTGATGGAAGTTCAACCAAGGGTGGAATACCTAATTTATCAACAGTTTAAATACATTACAACAATCTATTTCATATTATTTTGTTGTTATGTTATGGCAGTATTACAGTGTCACATTTCAGTTTTGCTTTTGGTTTGGTGTTTCTCACTTTGACTCCACCTGAAACCACTGCTGTTCATTTGTTTGTTTGGTGGTTACTGTGTTGTGTTGTCACGAGCGGGTTTCTCGGTAGATTTATACATCGAATGAGGAAGGAAGTCATGTTTCCCCTCTTTTGGGGTTGTGTTTGATTCCAGTTTTGCAAGCTGACAATTGTTTGCTTACTCATAGCAGAGCTGAGTTTGCACCAACCATTAAAGCAGAACGTGTTACTATTGTGTTGTTTACACATTTCCGACCTGGATTTTCCCTTTCTCCCGTAGATGAGGCACGATCAAAGCGATGTGGCATCCTGGTCCACTGCCTGGCGGGCATCAGCCGCTCGGTCACAGTCACTGTGGCCTACCTCATGCAGAGGCTCAACCTCTCTTTAAACGACGCGTACGACTTTGTGAAGAGGAAGAAGTCCAACATCTCACCAAATTTCAACTTCATGGGTCAGCTCTTAGACTTTGAGAGGACGCTGGGGCGACACACGCCCTGCGATAACCGCTCTACCAGCGAGGAGCAGCTTTTCTTCACCACACCAACCAATCACAACGTCTTTCAGCTGGAGACAACATGAGGACTGATTGCAGTTTTTTTTCTAAGTTGTTGTTTCCTTTAGTGGTTTCATCTGAACTCGTCAGATGCCTGAATTGCTGACGCAGGCAGTTAGTTTGTCAGTGACAGTGTTCAACTTCACATCGAGCCGCATTGATCTGTTAAAGCAACAGAGTCTATATGCAAGGAAATACAAAAGCTACTGTTTTGATGCCTTATTATCTAACAATAGATCCAATCTAACTATCCTCCACACCGTATTAATGAATGGCCATGTTCAGTCGTAATAGGTGAACTTTTCATATTTCCTGGAAGTCTTTGCTTTCATTTGGACAGTTGTATGTTATGGTTCAGTTATGCATAGACATGGGCTGATATGAAATTTTCACAGTCTTATCACTTCGAGTAAAAGTACCATGGTTTGCATGGTGAAATTGATTTAAAATTTGTAACATTACCCAAATTATTCCTTTTGCAACTTAAATGCGGCATAAAAAATGGAAATGTTCAAGGTCTGTAAGGCTCTGTTCAGTTCCTAAAATTCTAAAAGTCTAGGAGGGACCTGTGGTTGTTCAAGTATTTAAACCAAACTGACCAAAGTCTTGTTTAAAACCCCGATTTAACAGCAGTAAAAGGCCCCAAAAATGACCTTGTTAAGTTTTTAGATGAAAGTATTTATCTTTTTTAAACAAAATAAAACAGAGACAGCTTTTAAGTATAAATAAATTTTAAAAAAAAGCCATCAATTATTTAAAAGATTAGGTAATAGAAAAATTAAAGCAATAGAATAAAGAAGAGAGTCTTTAATGTAAGACCTAAGACTGAACCATCAAGTATTATTGTTAAGGGTACTTGTAAAAAATAATCGGTTTGCTGTAACACTGAGATTCAAACCTAAACTGTTCATTTGCAGAGCTATTCTTTCAATAGATCTTTTTTTCCATATACTTGTCGCTGGCCAAAAGCATCAGTTTTACTTCAGTAGTAGTTTTCAGAACGCTCCTTTAGCATCCAAACCATGGTAACATGGGAGCTTTGCAACAAAATGTATTTTTAAATAGATAAATTTCTCTTATTTTTGCAAGTGAAGGAAAGTTTGGAACTTTTCTCCTGCCAGCTAACAGGGTAAGGTGCTATTAGTTGAAATTTAGATGGATCTGGCTTCTAATGAATTATAGAACAGTGGGGTTAAAAATTTGGTGTCGTTTGATAGCAGCCCATGCCTAGATCTGATTATGCATAAAACAAATCTGTAGCCAATCTGAATGTTTTCTGGGGTCCAATATGAGACATCATTCTAGCTGAGGGAAATAAGCTTCTATACTCAGGCAGCGCGGTTCTCCTACTGAAGGCTGTTTGAGCTTTCATAGGAAATTTTGCAAACAATGTTTTATATTCAAATTAATATGGCAATGATGTACATATATAAATGTCAACTTAAATATACTATCCAGAAGCCATATAATAGATTTTCTTTTTCATAAGATCACCTTTCATCCTGTTTTGTAGTCTTTACAGTATGTCATTGCCCATTTGTACCGAGGCCTTGGCCATTCTTTAATATAAAACTGAAGTGTTAGTTACTATGTTGAGGTATAGTTTTAAAGACTGGCTCTTTCCATGTTTAAAATGAGCAGCTATGTAAGTAATGAGGGTACAAACAACTGGAAACCCACCTTATTTGGGGTTTTCCCCTGGACACTTTATTGCCTGCAGCTACTACGTACAGTGTGTGTAAATAGCTTCTTTCTCTCTCTTCTCACCTGTTTTGTATTGGAGCAGGTTTATGAATTTGATGCCTGAAAGAAAAAGACAGGAAGCGAGCCTGACTGGAGCATTCTTACCTCAACAAAAAGACATTTTTCAGGGATTTTTATACAAGTTGGTTGCATGTCATCTTGGCCTCTTTAAAAGCACCCAAGGGCTGTTTTGTTGTTTCATATGTTTGTAACAATGTACATAAAAACAGTCATTACTGGGGACATTTTTGTAAATCATGAAGGATGTTGAAGTGACCCCGTTGAAACCCTTATGTATAGCATATATTAAGCTAAAAGGCATTCTGTACAAGTTTTTACATCAAATATATTGTATATTTTTACTTGAAAATTGTGTGTTTTTTTTAACCTACATTTTGAAACAAAGAGATGTCAGCCATCACCAAATAGTGCTCTTAGACTCGTTTTCTGTCTAAGCTCAGAGATGTAGTTGTGGTCAGATGTCTGTTTTCTCTCTCTCTCTCTCTACTTAATCTACTGTCGCTTGGTTTCCTGCCTCCACTGGGTTTTCTGACACAAAGGCAAGTCACAAGGCCGGATCTGTCAACAGCACATCGCTGACACTCCCTCCAGCTATCAATCAAACAGTACTTAAAAGTAAAGAGGAAGATGATACAGCAGATTTTTTTGACAACTTTATTCGGCTTCTATAGAACTGCAAGACTTTTCTTACCTGCGTTAGTTTACTTTATTGAAGACTGTGGTTTTAGGATTCAACTGACAGAAGTGCGATATCCTGTTCTCTTCTACAAGGAAGAACAAATTATGGATTTTAATAAATGCTACCATTCATTAGGGACATAAACTGATAAAAAGCTTGCTTTTTTTGTACAAAAAACCCCACTTCATATTGGGTGTACAAAAATATAGTCACCACTTCATTGGGTATGGTTCAAATGGTTTTTAACATAAGTAGGGGATCAACCTTTCACATAGTAGCGATTGATTAAAAGTAGATGATTAAAATTTGTTCAAGAAGGTGAAGCAAAAAGGACTTAGTTGTCTCAGATGGCTACAACAGGTTTGAATATCTCTGATATGATTGATTTTCTTGGATACATGAACAAAAACATCTTGAATTTACAGGCAATGTTCCAAAAATAATACAATTATCCAATGAGTGGCAGTTCTATGGATGAAAATATACTTATGTGAGAAGAATTTTGAGACTTGCACCTAAAATTAGCTCATGTAGCAAAAGCATGCAAAGTATGATCTTGGTACACAGCACATTTGCAGATGAGTTAAAGAAGCATAAGACCACACCCTGTGCTGTATTTCCTGTTCTTGGCTAACACAAGCAACTGCCTAATTGTTTTGTCAATGTTGACCCTTCTGAGTAAATTTCCCATCGACAGACATAGAAATGACATTGTTATTATCATCGTCTTCCACTTATCCAGGACTGGGTCATGGGGGCAGCAGACTTCCTTCTACTCAGACATCTTCTCAAGCTCCTCTGGGGAAATCCAAGGGATTCCACAGCCGGCCGCGTGACATACTCCCCCCAGCGTATTCTGCTCCTCCACCTGGGGGTGGGGGACCCAGCTAGAAGCTGTAAAACACATCTGCTGAAGCAGAAACAAAATCTGCTGCTCCCCAAACCAGACCCCTTCCAGCCCTTGGTTACACCTAGAAATCCTGTCCATGAAGGATGAACAGAAGCAATAACAAAGAACTCGCCTGATGAAGTTTAACATGCCCGCCAAAAACACATCCGACTTAATGCCGACATTTCAGACCCCTTCCCTGCTTTTACAGACCGGATGCCCCCTAGTAAGGAGCCACTGGCTTCATACTTCTGGAGCACCCCAACAAGGCAACACTGGGGCACGGTTTGATACTTTCATCAGGTCCATAAAGCACACATGAACATATGGCCAAACTCCCACAAACCCTTGAGCAGCATGCAGAATGGTTTAGAACTGGTCCAGTGTTCCACAGACAGGACAAAAACCACGTTGCTCCTCTTGAAGCCAAGGTTCAGCAACTAGCCATGAACTTGGCCCCACAGTACCTGTTTGCTGCCTTAGAAGCCTCACAAGCCAACCAACGACATCCCTTACTGCAGTGTCCACCACTGGGTTTAGGGGTTGCCCCCACATTAGGCACCAAAGATCTTATAGCCACTCTAGCAGGTGACTGCATTGACAATAGAGGCAGAGAACATGGCCCACTCGGACTCTGTCCCCAGCCTCCTACAGAATCTGGGAAAATCTCCTCTGGAAGTGGGAACTGACTACATCCCTGACTATGGCCTTTGCTAGATGTTCCCAGAGGATCCTTAGTATTTTCTTGGGTCTGCCCAATCCCTCTGGCTTTCTCCTCTTCCAGGGTATCAAACTCCCCACCAGGTGGTGATCAGTGGATAGCTTGGTCCCTCTCTTAATACCTGAGTCTAACACATGCAACCAAACATTATGGAAAATCCATTACCAGTCAGAGCCCTTTCCTTTGGTCGAAGCCCCTAGCAATCCTGTTACTATGGTATTATCTTTCCTCTAAATAATGTCAAATTCAAACTAAAAAGATTAGATTTCTACTGATGTCTAAATGTGTTTGAAGTTAAGTACAGTTAAATAACCAGTCATAAAGAAAATTCAGATTAACCTTTAACAGCCTTAAAAAGTTGTACGGAAAAATAAGAGCAGAAGTAGGATATGTATGCTGCTTTTAGATTGTTAGTTTTCCCCCAATCTGGTCTGAAAGGAATTAGATTATCTCTGTGATTTCTAAAAATATTGACTAATTTGGCTTTTTGGCCCTTTTGTAGAAACTTTCTGAATGAGCAACATAGAGCATTTTGAAAATACATTTTGCGACTTAAGTCATTATGTTAGACAAAGTTGTGAATTTTGCTCAACTTTAGCTTGACACTAATCTGAACAGCTGAAACAGATAATTCGATTTTATAGTATATTATCCAAGGAAAAAAGGAAACAAACCCTCCGTTTACTGAACAGAAAAAGGATTTTTTTTGCGTGTGTGTCTTTTTCGGGGCAGGTCATCACTGTTTCTATAAAGACCTGTAGTGGATTAAAAAATGGGACTTTTCTAGCCTATAAATCTAGTCTAAATAAAGTTTGACCTTAACACAATAAAATACTATTATAATGTCTTCATGTAGAAAAGTTTACATAGAGAAGTCATCTTTTTATGTATGCATTTAAAAACTAAACTTCGCTCAGTGAAAAGTACTTTAATGATTTTAAGCTGAGCTCTTCCTTTCTGATTTATCCCACAGTATCTATCTCAACATTATATTTGCTTGCATCCACCACCTTCTGTTTTTGCACTCAACCACAACATGTTTAGTGATAAGAAGTCACTAAAAAATGAAAAAAGAAATTAAAATTTATCAAGTTCTTGAAGCTATTAGTATATCTTTTACAGTGGATTAATCACTCCTCTTTCCTCATTTCGTCACAATAAAAATTTCAATGTGTTTTAATGGGATTATATGTGATAAACTAGAACAAAGAGTTCAAAAATTAAAATCTGAAAAATGTTCTGTGCATAAAGTCCAGGTTTGACAAATCCAAAACAATCCATTAAAGCTCTTCTTGCTCACTTTAGTGGTTCAGGTGGATGTCCAAATCTGGGCAGGTTTTATGTTTTACTGTACTCTTTTAATTGTTGTTGGACAGAATTAAAAGATCTCTGAAAAAAATCCAAACCTTGTGATTTTGTCCAGTAACCTAACCTTGTTTTAAATTGCAATTGTAAACCTGAGTTGTACACTGTTCGATGAGGCTGTTTGTTCTCTAACAAACCTCTTAAGCCTTCATAGAATAGTATTTTTACCCTGAGATAAAACGTAGGGCTTATTTCATAACCTCTGATGGTAAATGGTCACATTAAGTTTTACTCTTCGGTATTAGAGTAAACAGAGCTAAACACAAATGCATGCACATCACTTGCTGCTTAGTGTTAGCCTATCCTATAGTATCCCAATAAAATACACAATACACAGTCATGTGTATTTGTGAAGTGACAAAATAAAAAAAAAACTTGAAGGGAAACTACCACTTTTTTTAAGCTTTAACTTTTGTGCTTAAATTATAAATGACGCTGTTAAAAAAAATACTTTAATACCACCCAGGAACTTTTCAGAATTACTTTTTTTTCAGCTGGCTGACGGTAAAAGCTTCATGGCAGCATGAACAGACTTGCCTGGCACCACCTTTCTGTGGTAAAAAGAAGAAGCAAAAAAAACTGTTGAATGATGGCTTTTTAAACATGACTGAACCTGGCAAACCACATACCTGCTGGGCAAAGTTGTGATTAGCTCTGAGAAACACACACGATAAGAAAATGGTGAGCCATGGTGTCTGTGGATGATAGAAGGGAGCCATAAATCAAAAAGGCTTTATCTGGAGCTGGTAAAACAGCACAGTTTAACAAGAGTGCAATGATTTATGTTGTAACATACCTTTAAATATATTTTTTTATTGCTGTAGCATTGCAGGGCCTTTTGATTTAATGCAAATTAGATTTCTATGTATGGTCACAGCTGTTTGGCACCTTCTTTGACCAGGTTTCTTCTCCTGACTGTTTCACCTGTGAGTTTAGCAGTTTAATTATAATTTACCTGTGTTCTGTTTGGGGTTTTTAAGGAAACAAAAAGATTTTCTCTGCTAAAATAATTTTTTCTAAAAAATTGCAGAGTTTACTGAAACAGAGTATTTTGACATCAATGAATGAAATAATTACAACACCTGGTGATCTGTTTTCCCTGAGTAGGCCCAGGTTTTAGTGACACAAACGCAGGGCCAATTTTTCCTGTTATGATCTCTCAAGAAGGGAAGCAGAGGCTAACGTTGTGTTTACTCAGCAGTCACTGCTGGGGAAGCAGATGTGCATTCAACTAGATTTGAGTTCACTGGGAGGGAAGGAGGGGGCCTGTGCGTGTTTGCGGCCCTGTTTATGGTGTATTTATGTGTGTTTGTGTGTGGGTGGTGCAGAGCAGAAGTCAGCCGGAGCTGGTCACACCTGCTGTGGTTAGAAGAACATACGTAACATAGTGCATGGCTGAGAATTTCACAGCTGCTCCTGCTTCTGCTGCACAATAGCAAGAAAAGATTCTCTTGAATTCATCCCAAGTTTGCACATTTAGCACACACTAATCTATTTTTTCATACTGTTAATATAGTGCCTTAAACAACTCAAACTATCAATAGCGGGTCATTATTATCCCCTGGAAGTTTGGCAATGCTAATATAACAGCTCTATTCATGTGAGTGAGTGCTTACAACTTACTTCAGGGATTTCTGGTCCCATTTGTCTCATTCTACTTGTGTGCAGCAGATGTTCAGGCCCACAGAGGATAATCCTAATCTCAGTATTTGGCTGCATGTTGTCCCTGACATCATGGTGCACAGGATAGGATGACATCATGGTTGCAGTACTCTAATTCGAGTCATGCAGTTGGTTAAATCAATAAATGGTCACTCAATCATTTTCAATTAAGGATAAAGCTCCTGTGCTGTTATAAAAAAATTACAACCTTTTTTGCTCTATTTTTTTCTTCATTCTTTATCACACAATTTTCATAATACAAAAATGATTAATTGATAAATAACAAATATAGTTTTCAAATTTCATTTATCAAATGTAAAAAAAGAACTCAGACCAAGCTGTTCCTATCCTCTTATTTTAAATAGAATGATGCATTTTTTTTAGAAAAGGAATGTCATACCTTTTAAGTCCAACATGGTGCAGCTTAATAATGCAGGGTTGCTTTCTTGCCTCAGGCCCTGGATGAAGAGCTCTAACTAGGAGAGCCGTGAGTAAAATCCCATCCATCAGCCTGTGACCTTAAACTTACTGTAAGTGCTCTGGTGTTATGCAGAATCACAATTCCAGAAAATAACAATTACAGTTCAACCTTGAAATGGTTCAAAAGAAGTCAATACAGTATAAGAAAGGTCTAGTCAAAGTCTGCTCGAAGAACTGCTCTGAGAAAATCCCTAATACGAAATAAATGCTCAAAAATCCACTTATTTTCAGTTATTATTTACAATACTTAATTGAAGAAGAGTTGGTAAAAATACCTCTTTGGAAATGTGAAACACTTGGCCCATATTATCACTACAATTGCTGGAATTTGTTGGTCCTAAGTTTGGTATATCTAGTTATTAGGTTTTAGGGCCAGTACTTTTTTTTACATAGGGTTAGACTGATTTAGATAAGCTTATAATGTCAAAATTTCCCTTGCTTTTAGCCAGGTGTTCCTTGTCCAATACTAAAATGATTTGTTGATGTAAAACATTTAAGGGGGTACTTTTTCACAGAAGTGTATACATGAGGATGTTTTATTCTTTATAAGAGCAATAATGCTCAAATTTTCATTGTCCTCAAAATCCTCTAAAGAAACCCAAGTAATAGCCTTTAGTCAGGCTTTATATAGTGAGATGAGTGACCGCAGTGCAACGGTATGCATGAACATGCCAGGGATTTCATCTCCTGTTTTATGGGGATTGCCAGTCCTTTCCCAGAACTCTTGAATTACATCTGAAAGTATTTGCTTCCTACTCCTCCTTGCCTATAAGGAAATAAGCTACCATAAAAAGTCCGACTGCATCTCTTATTAGAAGAGTGACTCTTTTTAACATTTAGTAAGGCTTGGCTGTTTGTGCAGTCACTCTTAAACGAACAACTTCACCACAAGTTTTTTCAGCCTAATCGTTTTGTTTGCTGCGTTGTCACGAAGAAGGATATCTACTGGACCTTTAAACCATCTAACAGGAAGTTTCTTATCACTGCTGCAGCCTCCTGCAGATAAACTATCCGTTTAAAACAGAACTCTTGTGACTATTCAGCCCTTTTTAAAATAACATGTATGTTCTCATAAGCAGAAGAGAGCGAGTGATTCTTAAAACCAAAATACTGGGTCATGTGTAAAACAGAGCCACATGGCACATCCTCGTGGCAGACTGAGGCAGCCATCTGTTTGCACCAGAAGTCTATCGTTTCGTAGCCAACTTCACCATGCGGCAAAGTACGGTAGCATGTTCTCGCCAAGCACAAAGTGATGTTTGTTTGCAGTTTAATCTTTGGCTAAGTTAATGGAAAGGGAACCATATTTGTGTCCTCTTAGGCCCAACACAAATTAAAGGTCATCTGTCTGTCATGTGGTCACATAAAAAAAATGATAGAGGAGGAGGCGCTGCTGGGAACTGCCTTACTGTCTGGTATGCCATTCACACATGACCATATGTTGCTTGCTGAAAGAAATCTTTCAGTAAGTCGGAGAGGATGTTATTAGTTTCCAGAAATACTTTATAAATCGGACTGAAATATTCATATTGTAGAACAGAGAAAAAAAAATGTTTTATTTATTTAAAAGTGTTAAACTGCTTTAACTTTTGCCCTATTTTCTATGAAACTTTAATAGGTTTTACTGGAGTTTAATGTGATAGACTACTATAAAAAACCATATAACTGTGGTATAGAGGGATAATTATATATTGATGAAGAGCCATTGTTCAATTATTCAAACAGCCACTTGTAGCTCTAGATCTACAGGTTGCAGACCTTTATTCTAGATACATGAGAGCAGCCCAGTCAAATCCAGACAAAATAAGATTAAAAAAACTTTGACAAGGCTTGATTTTTTTTGGCATGGTTTTGCTGAGAAGGTCCCAAAATAAGCATCTAGATGAGCATAGCTGGTAAAGAGATTCCCCACAAGAACGCCATCAATAATCACAGAGGAGAGTAGTTTAACTCAATTAATGTTATACCAAGGAGGTATAGGATGACACTGTAAGGATTGACCATGTATTGTTAATTGGTGCTTCATAAATAACTGAAATGAATTGAAAGGAGTATCCTACGTTAATTTAATCAATGTACTTCAGTTCTGTATTTAATATTTTGAGTCACTGCTGGAATCACTTTAAGCCAAAGGGCACAGCTGCTCTGTAAAACCAAACACATTTAGCCCTTTTTCTCATCTGTATCTTGTCAACAGCAGGAAAATGAGTCTCAAATAAATTAATGAATTAGAAATTATTTTTCGCAAGGAAAAAAAGCACATGATTAAAATATATTTTTATGCATGATGCGCCACAATTATTGACACCCATAACAGATATAAAAGTAAAAGTCAATATAGCATTTTGAGCTGTCGATGATTTATATTTTTAGGTAAACAAAAGTTTGTATGAAATTGAAATAACTATTTCTGAGTTTCTAAATATCCTAAATATAACAAATATATAACAGAGAGGCCGAGTTTTTTAAATCCTTATTCAAAATTGGACTAACAAGAAAATATGACATTTCAGTTGTGCAGATTTGTGTTGATTGTTCATCCATCTTCTATCGCTGCCCCATCAGGGTCACAGTCAGACTGCTCCAGCAGTCTAAGGGTGTAAAGTGGGGTACACCTTGGAAAAGCGACCTGTCTAAAGTGTATCTACACTCACACCTAAGAACAGGTTAAAGTCACCAGCTACTCTAACTGTCATGTTTTTGGACTTTAAGAGAAACCGAACACAACCTATGTTTTGTGTTTGCATGCAACCTGTGTGCGAAATCTGTCTCTAGGCCATGAATCAAACCAATGACTTTCTTGCAACAGTGTTACAATCTCTGAGGCCTGTGTGTTGATTGTCTTACACTTATGTTTGTTTTGTAATGGAGCAAACTGAAGAGCACTGCTAGGGAGCTGCAAATAATTGTTGAAGCTAGCTCATTGTTACAGAATCATTTATTTGTCTTGATAGTTGCTATGAGAGAGATAAAAAGAAGACATGCTTTAGTTCAAAATAAGAGGATAAATATGAGGTCAGTTTTGAACAATCTGAATCAGTATTTATTTATAACATTGCTGCATATACTGAGGTATGCACTGTACGGTTGTTCCTCTATCATTCGATGTGCATGACTTCAAGTTTTCCTTTAAATACTGGTAAAAATAGATAAACCCCCTGGAGTTGCATTAAAAGAAAACAATTACTGTTATTCATGGGAATCAATGAATAGCTTTCAGTAGAATCTGAGATTTCTGTGTATTGTGGTCTTACTTCTCTATAGGCCATTATGGCGGTGCAGTCCAGAGACAGTACTTCAGTGTTTTCAGCACCAGAAGTGGGATGGAGCGCCCTGATACAATATTCTGTCTGTTCTAGCTTGATCTGCGCTGCTTCCACTCTCTCTCAGTCAAAAGTGTCCCACTTCCTCAAGGTTTATTTATGGCAACAAAAACAACCTACATTTGGTTCCACTTAATCAGACAACAATCCTGGGTTACACATTTAAAGTTGAAACCAGATATTTAAATGAAAAGAACTGACATTTGCATTTCTTACTCTATGAGTAAAGTTAGTAAAGTTTTAGTAAAGACAGATCTTTAAGGGAACAAAGTCAATGTGTATTTTATAAAATGTGAGTGAATATCTGGTTTGAACATATTGTATCATTTAGGGAAATCAGTGGAACGAAATGTATCTGTACAGCTGTTTACAGTATTAAAAATCAACATAAAAAGGATTCTAAATAAAGAATTAGAAAGGAAACTTTGGAGCAGCATTTCCATTATTTTTATTGGATGGTGATAAAGATGAGAACCCTTCTTTCTATTCATTAGGAAGTAGTAAAAATAGGAATCCTCTTAACCCAGAAGTTTGCCATCATTAGCTGAGATCTACATGTGTGCTGATATGGGTAGTCGATCGGCTTCCAAATGTAAAATGATTTGGGGGAGGACCCCCCCTTCTAGGATTTTACACAATAATAACATCATTGGAAGCTGGAAAGGTTTTGAAAACACCCTTCTCTTGGCATGGTTTAGTAACACAGTTTTAGTGCTTCTATGGTTGAATAAATCATTCATGAAAACTAGGTTAGCAGTCCTATTTTTACTATAAAAAGTTCTTGCTCTGCCAGATTCACTCCCTGTCAGTTGCTTTAGAAACCACTCCACACAGGCAGAATTAAAATGAATGAAGTTGGTTACATAACACTGGCGACTTACTGCGAAACTATAACATGCATGTTCTCATTGTGCAAATGCCACAATTTCAAAGGTGGCTCATATCTGCAGTGTTGTTAACAGCAGGCATGAGTCATCAAGAGGGTCTTACGTAAGTGATTCACTTCTCCACCCAACTTGCAGCTATAGTGCACCACACCCCAGATTCATTCACACTATGCTCTACCACTGCCCAACCTCTCATTGATGGTGCAGAGTGTGTGGCTCATCCTGTTCTGAGCTGCAGAGCCTCTATTGAACTCAACAAGCTGTATAGTCTAATCTGGGGGAGGATATCAACCACATTAACTTTCTTACAGGAAACTTTCCCCTCATTTTATCACTTATTCAATCGGATTAGTTTACTAAAAAGGACTTGAAGACGTATATACATTTCTGAAGGTAATGTTAACGAGTCATGGTGTGAGATTTAACTAGGAGAATTGCAGCAGAAGGATTTGGGTTCAGAGCAGGATTGTATGTTTGAAGCCCTGAAACCATCATTTCTTCTGGGAAGCAGAAAAACAAAAAGGAAAGTGGGGCTATCTTTTGGATGTTGTCATCAGTCAGAGAACTGACGTCAGCTGCGTGCTCGCAGTTAATCCCTTTCCAAATAACAAAATCCTTACAAAGGTACGTTTAAAAAAGAGAGAAACAGCAAGATTAGAAAATCCATGAAAAAATGAATTTATTCAGACTTTTTGAACGATTCTGAAAAAAACCAACAAGAAAAACATATATATTATTCAAATTACTTTATATATTTTTTACTTATTTTTATTCTTAAGGCAATGGGTGAAGTAAGGCAAGCTGGGGGGGGTTTCTTGTGTGAAAGGAGTTTAATTGTTTAAAGAAGCCTGTTTTTCTCAGTTTACTGCAATCTAAGCAAACAACAAAACCTGTGATGTCCTGCTGACATCAAGTGGATGTTCTGATAACTGCATGACTCTTGGGCTCCTGTCCAATCAAAATAAGTCAGACGGATAGTTTGCACAATGTTGTAACAATTCGGCTACCAGGATGTTTCAGGGTTTCCCTAAAAAGAAATTTGCAAAAAATCTACAAGTGTCATTTAAAGAAAAGACAATTACAGTTATATGAAGATTTCATCTAAATAAATGAAATTATTACTGAAAATAATTCATCACTCAGGTCAAATTGCTTCAGATAGTTTGGAAATGCTTACATTTGTGCTGAATATAAAGCTATTTCTAGTTATCTCTCTGTAGTCAACAGCTTTCATATTAAGGACAAAGGCATTTGACTGTCAACTGGTGGCGCTGATCCTCTGACATGTGCACTAACATGATTAGACATAAATAGCTTCTCTGTCAACAGGTTGTGTAACTGGATACAACCACAGGAATAGTTCACATGCTGAAAGATAAGATCCGACAAAACATATAAAATATACAGATGAGTTAAAAAATTGCTAAAAGAATTTGATTTAAAAAAAAACATATGAATTATGCTCTCCATGCTTCTGACGACCTGCCCTTTGAAATAGCAATAGGCTTCAGATAAAGCTGAACAAAATATCCCAGTTTAATTTACAAAGTCTTATTCCTCTGAAAATCAATAAAAAATTTGAAATTTAAAATTAGAAAAATTCACAGCATAGATTGTCATCTAGATCTGCTCCAATTTTATTTATTACATGAACACACATTGCAAAAACCTTTTGTGCACAAACATGCAGTCAACCTGAAACATGAGAACAGAATAAAACATCCTGATGGGACTTTGGACATGCAGAAATGTATGTAATGTGTATTATCCATAATAGTATACACATTAACTGATTCCAGTTTATTTACTGGATAAAATTATTATTCTTACAAGGCTTTACTTGGCGTTTATTTACATGGTGAGATGTTCATACGATTATATTAACCTGTAAAATAATACAAAAATCTAACATAAACCAGCTAAAAGTGAAGTAAGTTTTGGTCTCAACAAAAAAGTTTAAGCAATTTAGACACATTTACACAGTTTCAATGTATTGAAAGTCACAAATTGTTTCTTTAATAAATCAAGATATGATAGAAAATACAAAATAAATATTCAGATACAGTATTTGCAAAGGTGTCCCAATGTTTCCATCAGCTGGAGCCAAACTTGCATCCAATTTTCCATAGATGACCGCAGGGCCACAGTGACACTAAAATTACTCTGGATCCTCTCCTGTTCAGGATTACTCCACTCCTTTCATGAACTCCAAGAATTCTGTAAAATATGAAAGCTTTGTTTAAAAAAAACATGAACTTAGTAGCTTAAGGTGCTTTGTAGGACAATGAGAGAACAGTGTTTCTGTTTATCCTATCTTGGAAAGGAACTCTTTGTTTAGACATTAATTTAGGATAAGAATTATCCGATTTGGTTAAACGTATAGGCCTGTAGACTTCTTGTGTGCTCTGTGTTTTTTAGCCTCAATGAGTTAAGTTTATTGCAGTTCTTTAACCGTACAACTAAAGTACAATGACTTATTGATTATAGGAGGAGGGTTTAATGCAAATGGTCAAAGCTTTGAGGTGATCTGCATATTCAGCTTTGTTCATTTAGATTCAGAAAGATTCAATAACACAGAATACACCCAGTTTTCTAAATGCAATCTAAACTATTCAAACAAAGAAAGAGACAGTCCACTGCTGTAATATTGCTTTCAAGAAAAAGATTTTGGGTACTTTCAGAAATATTTTGATCATTACATTTATTGCATTAAGAGGTTTAATAATCTCACCATCGTAGTCGATTTTGCCATCGTTGTTCTTATCCCCATCCTTCATCAACTCCTCGATATCATCCTCAGTAATTGCTTCTCCTGTAGATTCCAGCATTATTTTCAGCTCATCCAAGTCAATATAACCGTCTGCATTTCTGAAAAAATCAAAACTGTGTAGTTTAGGTCAGGTCTTTAGTAAATCTACAAAGAGCATTAGAGAAAAATATATTTATGTAAACAATTATATATAGAGTGTTATAATTCTGTGAAACCACTGCTGATGGGTTAAAGAACTGCATGTTTGTTCTTTGATGCTCAGAAGAGGTGTCTGGCATACATGCTAGTGGGTGTTAGAAATACTCTAAGCTGTCAAAAATGATTAAGATGCAAACTAAATGCTGTCCTCTGCAGAGCTTCTTGGCATTTTGTCAGAGCTCATACTTTGCAAATGAGAAACACGCTGTTAAAACCACACTAAAGAGCAATTTAATAAGTAATCTAGGAGTTCTGAGATGAACTGATTGCTCTGTTAGTCAGATTATTTATGTTTTATTGATAGTAGTAGGATTTAAGAATTAAAACATACTTGTCAAACATCCTAAAGAGCTCTGCAAGCTCTTCCTCTGTCTTCCCTTTGCTGTCGTCCTTCATGCATCTCACCATCATGACCAAGAACTCATCAAAGTCCACTGTGCCGCTACCTGCATTTACACATTTCACAGTAATTTTCCAAAGCTGAAATTCAACTCAAATGCAAAAATGCAGACAAGAAAAATGCAAAAATACAGACAAGAAGAAACTTGTTCTTCATAATGACAATTAAATGCCAAAATTGCCAAAATATAAACTACATGCTAAACCTTTCTAAAGCAAATCCAAATACAGAAGGAAATACTTTCTGGACAATTTCAAGATGACTTATGCATCTTTTGATGCCAATTTTCCCAATAATACAGTCTTTTTTTTACAATGAAGGTAAAACAGGAAAGGTAAACCGGAAGAAAAAGGAGAGAAGGCGAAAGAAACAGGAGATAAAAGGGAGACAATGATAAGCATCATTTGATACACAATTTCCCTATAATACAGTCTGACACAGCCTGATCTCTTTACAACCGCTGACAATCATTTGACATTAAATACAGAGGACTTCACTGATACTTGTTTGCACAACAGGGCTGACCTGGTTGCTAATTTATGAAAAGGTTAACAATTTAGCTTTTAATTTACCATCTTCATCCACCTCATCTATCATCTCCTGCAGTTCCTCTGGTGTAGGGTTCTGACCGAGCATCCTCATAACCTTCCCTAGCTCTTTGGTGCTGATGCAGCCATCCTCTGCGTCTTGCACGAAGATGTCAAAGGCAGCCTTGAACTCTGCAATATAAGAACATACATTTTTTAGAGTTTGACTGTTGAAGTTAAAGTAATAGCTGAGTTTTTTTGAGTTTAAGGTTGTGGTCCAACTGTTTTATCTGTTTTACGCATGTTTTTAATGTTTATTTGCTTTTACTCAGCTTTTATTTTTTCTTTTATTCTATTATCTATTTCATGTAAAGCCATTTTCCAGGTACTGAAGTGTTGTATACAAATAAACTTGCCTTGCCTTGCTTAGGGTTTGTTTTCTTTTCTTTTTTATTGATACTAATTTGGCGATGATTTATTTGCCTCCTCCTTAAACCCCCACCTTTAACGCAGTGGAGGGGTTTCAGTGCTTGGATGATCCCAAAGGCTATATTTTCAGGTGCTTGAATACAGCTCCTAGGGTCTTTGAAGGTGCAGCATGCTCTGTGGGTCTTTGCAGCCACTCGGTATACTGGGGCTCCACCCTGTAGCTAGGCCCCAATGATCAGGTTCCCTCTCGCCACCTGGCTGGGCCAAGTCCCAAGGAGTGATGCAAGGCCATCCCCTAGAACAGGGGTTTCAAACTGGTTCCAGAAAGGGCCGTGTGGCTGCTGGTTTTCTTTCCACCCAGCAGTAGCACACCAGACTCCATTTACCTCATCAAGTCATCAGGTTAAGATTAGACTCACTTGAT
>JAUZNJ010106823.1:0-12964 GCA_034780135.1 Jordanella pulchra | reverse complement strand
GTCTTTTACTTTTACTGAGACAACAGCTCAAACACAAATCAATTATGAATAGAAAACTTATTAACTTCATTCCAAGTAGAAAACATTGTATTAAAATATTAAATAGAGTGTAAGCATCTAACCATGGGCTGCGTTCACTGGTAACTTAAACTTCTACCACATGAATAAGACTGTTTCCAAAATCAAGATGGCTGTGAATGCACTTTTAATCAGAGTTTTTAGTGATAACAATTAAAGCAAGAAATCGGAGGTGCCAGGCTACAGTTTGAAAGGTTGCATTGTTTTCTTTTATGTCTGCAGGTTCAGCAATAAGCAAAGCAACCTTTCAGCAACTAAGCTTTAAGAAAAGACACCAACAGCTTTAATTGATTGGTTCTCTTGGCCTTTTCTCAACATTCTTTCATTCATCATCTGAAATACTTTAGCCGAATAACACAATGGAGACGTTAAAGCTCGGCTCCAGTCGTACTGATTCTTACTTAACCTGCTACATGCTCTGGTCCACATTGTTCCACTCGCTTCCTGTCCTTTTACTCTCTGATTACCAAACTTTGAGCAAGGACTATTTTGGTTTCCTTCCATGTGGATTTAGCCAAAAATGTGGACTCTGACCCTCTCTGGGGGGGATAATTGAAGTTGTAAAGCTTCAATGTATCTGGTGTCCCAACAAATTCCAAAATATGTTTTTATTTGCTTTTTGAAACTTGTTATAACCTATAATTTTCAATGGACAAATATTCCCTGACTTGGCCCCAAACAAGTTATTTTGCTATGGATACATAACAAATCAGCAGTTTATTGTTCCAGAGTGGATGCCACAAGTGATTAGACCGCTTCAGTTGGAGAACTAAACATCTCAGCTAAACTCTGAGGGGCATAATAAAGTTACAAGACAATGCAGAATCCAGCCATCAGTATGCAGAGCAGGCATGAAACACAGCTTATTTTCCCGGAAACATTTTCAAGGCAAAGATAGTGCATTCCCAAATTACTAGGCTGTAAAATGTTTCCCCACCAAGCTGTCATGAATGATCAGAAATAATTTACGTCTCTCAGGCTGTTATTGCTGCTTTATGCTGAAAGAAGATGAGCTGGATAGTGGTGATTTATTTGGCACTGGTTGTTTATGAAAGCAATCTGAACTTGAATCCAAGCTGTTTTTTTTTGTTTGGATATTAGATTCCAATTGAAAGATTGTCTCAGTTCTGCTGCGTTAGACTGCAAGATACTCAATTACTGATAACGGCTGACTTAATCCCATTATAGATAAATACTGCTTTAAGCGATAAAAAATTGTTTTTGCTTGCAAATATGTTCAATATCAACACTATTGCAGTTTTTAGTACAGATTGTGAAAATTTCCCTGTATTCAAAAAGTTAAGACAGATTTGCAGCAAAAATTGGAAAAAATTTAACTTTAAAATTACACTTTCTATTGTCAATATTTTTGTTTATATGTATCCTGCATTGCAAGTGTAAAAAATGATCTAATTGACTTATTTATCTATCAATTTGGAGCTCCTTAACCGTGTAATAAAGTCCTAGTCCAATACCGCATTAAAAAGTTCATTCAATCAATGCAAGATATCTCTCTTAAAATCTTATTTTAAAGTACAGTAAAAGTAACCCTAACCCTCCATTTCACTTATACTGAATACATTACTTACTCAGCAGTGTCACTAGAGACTTTAACACTGGTTTTAAAGGCCTCAGAAATATTCTTCTAACTTGAGTTTTAACAGGACACAATGAATATGCTGCTACAACAAAAAGGGTTAACTAAGTGAGGGAAGCTACATTAACGGTAGGGTCAAACGGTTTTGCTTCACAGCTGATATTAAGATTTTTCATCATCTTTACAGAAGTTTTTTATTCCATCAGCTCAAGGATCTTACCTTATCAAAAGAGAGGAATGGATCTACCACCGTGCTTGTGGAACAGTTTTTTATTATGCTTGAATTGTGGTCTGCACAAATTTATTGCAAGGGTGCAAGTGGCACATAGCTCACCTGTTGGACTCTCTTTCACTATAATATAAAAAGCCTTCAGCTCAGAAAAGCAAGCCATTATACGTTTCTAAAACAGATATGAGTTACTTTGATCATACATGCTTTGGACTTTTCTTTGCTGACAATGTTTTGACTTTCACCTCCTTATGCTAGGTTAATATCAGTCCTTATTTTATATGATTTGGCATGTGATACATACTTGAATGAGTTCAAGATGATTTTGTTGAGACAAAACTTAAGGCAGATTTATGGTCCTGCTTCATAAACACCTTGTAAAAAACACCCCGAAAAAACAGTGTTTCAGCTGCTACCTTCCACATGGACAGTTGATACTGAATACTGTGAGATGTCTTGATCAAGACATCCATACACATTATTATATACTATCATAACGCTTTAGCTTAGTATCATTGCCATGCTTTGTTAAATATACTTTGTGTGAGAAACAGTTTATGTTGACAGGATATGTACGTAAAAGACAGCCATTTTTAAGTTAATATTCCTCAATTTTAGATGAATATTAAAACTAAGCCCACCTAAGTCGAAAAGAAAGAAGCTCCAGATGACTCTTGTTTAAAAAGTAAAACATTCAAACGTTCGGTTAAGTACAAAATTAACATAGGAATTGGTAACTCTTCACAAATCAAATCAAAATCAAAATCAAATTTTATTTGTATAGCACATTTCAGCATCAAGTCATTTCAAAGTGCTTTACATAAATAAAATAAAAACAGCATGTGACGCAAACAGTGAGAAAGAGAAATAAAAAGAAATAAATAAAAAAGAAGCTTAATTTATTTATGGTCCGATATTCCTAATTGTAATTTATGATGTTACTTATTTTCATTCGAGATTTGCTATTGTTTTCTACATTTAATAAACTGTACAAAGTTACACTACATAAAAATTCAATGTCAGGCTCATGACTCAGCCTGTACTATAATTTACCTCTGTGCTGTATAATAAAACTTGTTGAAATGTCAACATTATGAAATGCCATAAATATGCAAAGAAAATTACACAGATGGCTGTCTGGCTATTTAAGGAGAGTTTTTACTGCTTTTTTTAAACTTTACCCTGATTAGGCAAGCTACAATAGTTCAGTGTACTTTCATATTCTAGTTAGTTAAATGAACACGTTTTTTGCATATTAGTGGCTTATTCAATACAAAAACAAAATCTAAGTCATATATTTTTGTGTACTGAGAAGATAACTGAACTTGCTGTTCTGGCTTGCTGCAGGTTTGTCTTTGCTCTATAAATCAATTTCTTTTCTGTTGTGCCAAATGGGATATCTGATACTCTGTCTGTTGAGTTTGTTTAAGAACAATATGCCTCAAACAAATTTTAATTAAATGAAGTGTCTGTATTTGTTCCTTTGTTCATCCATCTGTCTCTATGTCTGTATGTTATCAAGGATGCTGCATTTCGATGAAAGCCTTGAGGGACACAGAAGGAATTGCATTTTATCTGACACTAACATTCACTTAGACCGAACTGGTTCAGGGTTATGGACAAGAACTACTGAATGCAAGATTTAATAGTGCACCTTGCTATGCTTAACTCACTAATAACACCTGACATTTTATGCTTAAAGTGAGGTACCCACTGAGCTCCCGATGGAGTAGCTCTTCACGCTAAAGTACACTTATACACACACTTTAACACAACACAAACTGGCCGTAGAGGATAGACGATATTGAAGGTTGAATGTTTTTTAGGTCATACAAGATGTATTTGTTGCACAATAAAAAGAAAATCTAAGTTATGTCATAAGGAAGAAAGAGAAAAACAAATGAGTGTGAAGATGTTAACATGGTTGATCGCGGTATTTTCATTTCATAAAACAACATCAGCTTCTTAGTAACAGTTATGGAAAACTCAAAGATATAGTATTTTGTGTTCACAATTTCTTTGAAACACACCGACACTCACATAAACACATATACTACCTGTTATTGAAACAAGGTGTTCCAGTCACTTTAGACAGTGACTCAGCCATGAAGAGCCAAACCACGGACACTAACGAGAAGGTGGCAGCAGATGTTAACTTGCAAAGCGCCGAGAGTTCGTCAGCTTCCTGTCAAGTCAAATGAAACAAAGATCCAAACTTCATGTGGCCTTCGTAGAATAGAGTGGTGTAAAGCATGCTGTTTCTAGACTTTAGAGCAATGAAGTACACTAAGAGATCAGATACTTTGGATACTTCAATGCTTCAGACATTGTGGAAACAAGATAAAAATGTCTCTCCTCTTTCCTAGCAGAGTTCATAAAGACATAGCTTATCTATGTCTGAATTTGGTGTGCTTGAACTTCATTAGCCTGTACAGAGGTCTGACATTGACTTGACACAACATTGGATAATAGAATGCAGTCAGAAAATCAGGGTTTCTCATCCAACATAAGTCTATAACCTAATAAGAGCGTTCCTGGAAGGATAGTCAAAAAATGTCCATAAACATGGTCCTAAACCTTGTGGACAGCTTTCCCAGAAAATTTGAAGTTGTTATATCCACTAAGCCAACCAACATTAAATTGATTTTAAAGGGATGGTACTTAAGTTAGTATATAAGTAGTATAGAGAGAGAGAAATATTTTTGCTCCTATTTTTAATCAGTTGAATCCAAATAATAATAGGACTTTTTCTATGTGCACAAAAGGGACGTTTCTCTCATTTATTTTTCTTAAATCTCTATAAATCTTTGTTAGAGAGAACATATTCCATCCATCTCACAGGCATGGCATATTAAGACACTGGTATCTGTCTATCTTTCAGTCTGTCTGTCAGTCCATCTGTATTTAAAAAAAATCTAATTCTTTGTGTTCTTCGAATTTCTCTAAATACTATTTGGGTGTATTTGTATGCAGATGTGTAAAGAGACAAAAACTGATTTCTTAAGCCTATATCCAAAGTTTATAGCATATCTTGGCCTGATGACCGTCTTACTTTATGTCACTTTTTCTATAAGTGAGCATTTATCAAGATGCTTTAAATTTTTCTGTGAACGGGGGATGTAGGATTCTACCAATTAGTACTTTTGAGCTGTCTCACCTCTGCCGTCCTCAGCCTCGCTGGCTCTTCATCCTGATAAGCTTATTACAGGTATAGCTGTCGGAAACTCCACTGGGAGTGCAGTCAGGCGTAACTTTGTTAACAAACAGTACATTTTGAAAGGAGACAGAAAAGGAAATTACTAGCGATCAGGATTTAGAGACTCAAAAAGTAGCTTTATCTCTTTGTGGTAATAGTTCCTCTATATAAAAATTAAGTGGAGCTTATTTACAAGCCACACATTATTAGAAATTTACTGAATAAATAGGAATATCGACTTTTTCTATGTATCGATAACAACGCTGAATTCTGTTACACAGTAAAAATAAACAAGTTAAACCTATAATAAACACTCTAAACTTAAAATAATTACTAAAGTGTTAGATTTTAGTTTTTTCCATGCAGTACATTTTACAGCAGACAACCTTTGTTCTTTTTTAGTGGTCAAAACATTTGGGGTTGGGGGGACTCTTTTTAATCTTGCTAAAGCTAACAGTTTTTACTGGCTGTAGCTTCTTCCCTTTTGTTTTTTCTACCTCATTCATTTACTTCAGCTTGATTTGATTTTTGGGTCTTGAAATACAAGCTCCAGAAGTCAACATGTGAGGTTAGGGAGGTTTGGGAGACAGCGGCATAGGATGTCACTTTGTCAGCAACAGAATTACCTCTATTTCCGTCTGTGTTTATTCTCCTTTGTCTTCATCTGCAGATGATTCAAGCATAGACACCCGGCTTTTTAGATAAGTGGACAGCTCCCAGAATTGTATTCATTTTGAGCCAAGATAAGAGATAAACTGCTTGGTATTCATATGAATCTGTGAAATGGGTGTAAGTGAAATGTAGAGCCCAAGCACTGAAAGAATATTAACGCTCCCTTGAGGCTGCATTGACGTCTCGTCTTTTAAAGCGCTGCTAAAAGGGGACAGATTGACCTGCTGAAAAAGAAGTTCAATTCTGAGGCTTCTTTTTTTTCCTTTTACAAATATTTTAATTAAGAGCCAGGTTTGATAAAGATTTTATATGCACAATTCTACAATTGTGCTGCATAAGTTGACTGCACGTTGGAGTTGTTCTGCAAGCTTGATTAGGATGTTCTCATTCAGGAGAATTGTAGTTTGTCAGTTGGTGGATTAGAGTTTCTTTTTTCAATGTTTTTTGCCTCTGGTGTGGGATGCTTTGCAACTAGAAGTATGTTTGCTGCTATTTTTTCCTTTTTGGACATTTGTTATTATGTGTTATACAATAGCAACTGGAGCAAGCAGTATCTTTTCACACCTGGTAACAGCTCATTAACATCTGTAAAGCTTAAATTATAGTTTAACTACTTTACAATTACCAAATGTGAGGAAAAGGAGGTGGCCAGAATGCAAAGGAGTAGCAATGAGAAGAGAAAGGGGGTGGAAATTCAAGCCATCTCTTCCATCAATCGTTATAGGCAACGTGAGATATTAAGGAAAAAATTTAGATGAACTCCAAGCCTTAGCAAGGATCCAGCAAGAATATGGGAAGGCCATATTTTGTGTTTTGTTGAAACACAGCTGTATGATTATATTCCTGACTCCAGCTTCTCTGCCAGGCTTTTTTGAATATACAAGCAGACCGAGATTTGAAGAAGGATGGAAAACTGAGGAGAGGTGCTTTGTGAACAAGAGATGGTCTCATCTAGGACTTAATAGTGGGAAGATTTGTTTTTACAGTCCAGATACTGATCTGTGGCAGGTGGTTTCTATCCATATTATTTACCCAGAGAGTTCTTTTGATAAATTTTGCATTCCGCCTTCTGCTGACACTGCGTGTGATACCATTAGATTTGTTGCTGCCAACTACAGATACAACAGTCAAAAGCATTTGTGGCAATAACTGGTGACTTTAACCATGCCTCACTGTCTTGAAGAAAGTGCTAAACAAGAAAGAAAAGAGCCTTTAGAGAGGGAGACAGGGAATTATTGAAGAGTATACAGAAGCGACTTAAGATCAAGATAAAAGAAAGCAAGGAGACATACAGGAAGAAGCTGGAAAGCAAGCTCCAGCAGAACAATTTTAAAGAAGGAGCAGAAGGAAGATCATAATCAAAGTCTAGAGAGAGCCAATGAACTGAATACAGTCCTCAATAGGTTCAGTTCAGAAACAAGCTCAGTATACTTCTCTCCTTTCCACAATCACTTAGACATACTGCCTTCCTTTGACCCAGAGCTTTCCTCTCACACACCACATATTCTGCCTGTACAATGGACCCTCCAGCTTCTATGCCTTTGTTCTCAGTCAAATCAGGAGATGGTGCTGCTTCATCCACCTTTCCCAGAGCAGGCCTCCCCAAAGTCGGCCCTCGAGGCCCACTGTCCTTCAGGTTTTAGAGATTTCCATCCTTAACACGGCTGATTTCCATTGATAGCTGACTAACATGGCTTTTGCTAAACTGTAATCATCAGAATCAGCTGTGCTGAAGCAAGTAAACCTATAAAACCTGCAGGACAGGAGCCCTCGGAGGCCGAATTTTGGCAGGCCTGTCTTAGAAAGTCTTCTGTTGGTCCACCTGAGCCACCAAACAAACAGGCACTAGGACCCCCTGCAGTTTGCTTGAGTTGGAGTTTACCTGCTTCAACAAACACACTATCTTTAGATAAGGCAGACAGCACTGTGAGGACCATTTTCTTTTATTTCTATAATTTATTTAACAAGATTCAGTCTGACTTACTTGTCAGAAACTCCAGAAGACTAAAGTGGAGACCTGTTTGAAGACCACCTCACAAACAGACCACAGTTTGTAAGACTAAAGAGCCAAATGTCTGATCAGGAAGTTAACTGCAAAGTCACAATTTCCTTTTACCAGGTAGCCCTCTGACCACCAGTGCAATACACAGTCCTGTAATCTGCAGAAATACTCAGATGGCTCTGCAGTTGTTGGTTGCATCAGAGATGGATAAGAGTACCATGAAATGGTGAAGTGTTTTGTGATATGAATGTGAAAAAAACAGAAACAAGAGAGATGATTTTAGATTTCACAAGAAACAAGAACAAGTTGAATCATACTAATATTATGGGAGAATAAGTGGAGGTTGTAGAGGGGTATACATTTTGCATGACTACAAACTTGACTGGAAACACAACTATAAAGCAGTTTACAAGAAGGGACAGAGCAGTCTGCACTTCTTAAGAAAACTTCGGCCCTTTAGTGTTTGCAGCACAAGTCTACATAACTTCTCCAAGTCTGTTGTGGAGAGTGTGATCTCTTCTGCCACCACTTGCTGGGGTAACAGCATCAAATAGCAGTTTTCCATATATACAAAAACTTGTTGGAGAAAGGAGTCTGAGTGACTTCAGCATTCACTTTCCTTTTGGGAATATTAAAGTATTTTTTTAATCGAATACAAAATACAAAAGTCGGCGAAGTTCTAACAGTTTTGAATGTTATTTATTGTTTATTTTGGCTGAAGTGGATTTGCCCAATGAGTGACCTGTTGATCTCTACTTGTGCCTGTTGTTGTAAATTCCACAAATCATGAAACTGGTCAAGTGTGGCTTTGCAGATTATTAAAAGGCTCTATTGTGTTGAGCTGAAATGAATTATTCCTTTGTCAGGTTAAAAGGTTTTTTTGGACAGTGGGAATGGGGCATTAGCTAACAGAAAGGGAAAGAATGTAAATAGTCTGTTCATGAGCTATAAGATGTCTCCAACTTGGAGGTGTGTTACATTGTTTTTTTTCAATATACAGCAAAATGATTTTACTAGATTAAAATATTTGCATTTCAGACATCAATACACTTATTTCAGCTTTTCCCAACTCCTAAATTAGCTGAAAAAAGACAGCTTTTTTTCTAATACCTATGATGCTATAGGCTGATTTTGTTCTAAACTTCAAGACCAGATTTCTTACATGTAAACAACAGCACATGTCTTTCACAGTAAACATATATCAAAACATGTGGAATAATCAGGTTAATAATCAACTTTAAAGAGAATAACACAGTTATAGCTGAGCCATTAGTCCTGAGGTATTTAGCTGCTTCATTAACTCCAGTGCTGTGGATGAAACACCAATACAAAAATATACTTAGCTTGATACTGATTTGGGTTTTTCTTTGCTTTAAAATTATGAGAATTAATTTGCTCATTACTATTTTTAAGAGGCAATAATCTGTTCCATGCAGAGAATGTGATCAGATCAAATTAATAAGATGTCATGCATTAATACATTGTTTGCATTCATAAAAACAATCTAACTTCTGCTTGTTATTTCATTCTAACTCTTTTTTAATGTGTGCTATTTAACTTTTAACAGCTTTTAACAGTGCAGTTAATTTTTCAGATGCCAATGATTATACTCCTGTTGTTAACAATAGGCAAACTACAACATGGCTCTGTGGGCCTTTTATTGGCAAAATGAAGGTGCTAAAATATTCAGGAGTTTCAGTAGTAGCTTACAGTTTAGATGCCACATTTGACTGGTTGTTGCTAAAGGTTAATAAACAATCCACGGATTGGAGGGATATCCCATTCGCTTTTGGTGCATATTATATGCATCTTCTGATGATGCATCCCCAAACAGCCCAACAATAAGTCACATATAGACTTTTCCAGGCCTCGTCGTGTCATTTCAGTTAGGATGGGACAATGAAAACTTACAAAAGAAAATAAATTTAGCTAAACTGCAAACCAGTTAGTTAAAACATATATTTTACTAACAAGATTACTAAAATAAAGCCAGCATTGTAAAGTCCACTGTCTTAGCAGAATGACTTGATAGTGGGATTTTGTTTCTGTCTACTGTCACCACATGGTTGCTTAGAATGAGGGATGATGCAAAATCAATGCCTCAATGCAACCTGCTGGAGTTTCCTTAGAAAAACTTCTCAGCAGAATAAAACTGATTTATCTGCATTCTATTCATTAGATTAAATTGAAATGTGTCTTTCAGTAGGATTGGATGAATTTCATCAGTTTATCTTAATGAAATATATGGGATGAATAAACAAATAAACTAAAAAAAATAACAGATACTTTTAGTAATTTTGGCAAACATTCAGAAAACACTTTAGTGCATAATATTTCAGATCCATAAAGACATCACCTGTTGAAAATTCAGGACATTCTCAGTATTGGATATGAGATTGTTTTAGCTAAAGCTAAGGGTCAGATTTGGTGTGTTTGCGTACCGAGCAGAAGCATCATCGATTCACTAACATTACTCGCCTTTTAAACATGAACTACCAATGACTGCCTTAATGTAACACGCCACTGTAGAGCTTCCTCACAGCACAGCTGCTTTACACGGGTGATTACCTCATCTATCTTTATCTTTGTCATGAATGTGGAATATTTGTTGCAGCATGCAGTCACTGAAGTGGTTTTCCATGTAGTTAATTTTAGTCTAGCTGTTGTTGAGGCGGCTGTGTTCTCCAGGCTGTGGTTTATCCTTGCTCTGGATTAGCAGATTGTGTTGTTGGTGTGGGCTATTTGTCTGAGTCATGTTGATGTGGATTGTTTTTGATGTGGAGATGTGTGTACCAGCACTGCCATTGTGTGTTTTTTTTTTTTTTTTTTTTCTGTTGTTTTTTTTTTTTTCACACGGCAAGCAGAAGCGACCTTGTTGTTCTTGTTGCCACATTGTCAGGTGTAATAGCATTTTTTTGCTGGAGGCTGCATTAAATAATTTTCTTGCCCGATAACATCATGCTGCATGAGGAACATAGGCTTTCGTAATGCTGAAGTGTTGTAAATTCAGGATTTCTCTGTAATCTTGCACTATTCTTCTTTTTGGATACTCTCTCTGTTTTTTGGTACTATTCCTCAGGCCTTATTATGTAAATGTTCAAAGACAGTTATGAAGTATTTCTGGGCTCATCAAAGACTTTGGGCACAGTTTACTCAATCATTAGCAATAAACTCCTCTAAATTGTAGGCTATTGTTTTTTTGGCCCATATTTTGATAGTTTAGTGTATGACTGTATATTTGTAAAACTAAGAATGGGGAGTATGAGTTTTCTTCTAGTAAACAAAGAATAAATTATATGCATACAACATGGGTGATTTCATGAAAATCAACCACTTTTGAATAACAGAGAGTTTGAAGAATAACTATGTAAAACACTTATTGATTGGTTCTGAAAAGCATGATGTTGTTGTTAAAAGTTGCTAAGGGAAATTTCACAAAATATAAGATGTTTTATGAACTGTATATATTAGAGTCAACATGTCAATTCTGTCATGATCAAAGAAAACCATAAAAAGTGAGAAACCTGAAGAAATTCTTTAGAAATCTTTGACTTTTTTTTATTTTGTCACTACAAGACATGGGGAGAAGGAATGGTGTAAACAACTCAGTTAACACTAATAATAACGTTTACATGCTCATGTTCCTCTTTGTGGTGGCAGAGTATTCAAATGTTTCTGCCTTGGAAACTTATGAGCTGAAATTGTCATTTAATTGTTTGTTTTCAGATTTGAAATCATGCTGACTTTATGAATGACCATCTCTCCAGCCTCTGCTTCTTTGAAAGAAAGATTTGAAAACTGTGTTGCCTCGCAGGGATTTCTCCAGCTGACTTTCGATCAGGCCAGTTCAGCTTTAATTTGCTTTTTTTGTTTGAGGCTGCAGAGCTGCAACAGACTCTGTGATTTCTAATTAGTTTTGATATGACTCTTCGTAGACGATATTATGAGAATTAAACTTAATTAGGAGACAGAATTACAGCCCCCTACTGACCACTGAGATTATACATGGGCTTGCTGACGCATGCACCATTCATGCACACACACACAATGACGTATCGCGTATCTGTTGCCGTATACTGTTATAGAAAAGAGCATCTTACTTGGATGTATTTTGAATTAGTGTTACCAAAATTTTACAAAACTTGTTTGTTTTTGCAATATGATTTTGAATCAAGAAGACTTGAAAGAAAAACCACGACTGTATTTGAGAGACCAATAGATTTGCTGTTCTGTGCTCTTATATTAGCGTAATGCATTTCTAACAGCTTGTTGCCTGCATCAAATAATAAAGGAAGATTGTGGTTTCTGCCAAGCTCAACGAATCAGCACATCACCTCTATCTGCTGCAGCTGCTGAGTCCACAGGATTGGCTCATGAGATAGTGCAAAGCTAATCCACCCCAGCTACTTGTAGAGGGGTTGCTTTCTTGGCGCACGTATCGTTTCTGGCTGATGGAGTAGATAGGTGTCTCCTCAATAACCTTGCTTGCTTGAATGTTTTTGTGCACCCATGAAAACTCTGGTAGGTGGTTAAGGTTCTGCTGACTCAAAGTCAAATGGAAGAAGACAGATCAGTGATTAGCATTGTGGTTCTCTATTTAAATGTGTTTCTATTAAGACGTACCTGGAGAAATAGTTGAACAAACCAAAAGCAATCAAGTGAGCTGTAACTCTTGTATTTCTGCAGTCCTATGGAGATTACCTCTGACTGTGATAAGATGTCAAGGTCTGCTTTAGGGAAAAAATAATCCTTGGCTGCAATCAATGTGTTATCACAGATCTAGTTTCAGGACTTCCTTTTCAAATTGTGCACCCCCCATCTACAACTACTTATTAGTATTATTGTTGAAGCATAACTAAGGTGTTATCAGATGCTGTCTTTCCAGCAACTGCCAGCAGTTTATATTAGACCACAATTAGACTTATTAGTCAGAATAATTCCCACACTTCCCTCACTCCACACAGGCTATGCAGCAAATTCACAAAACTGATTGATTTATCAGTAAACCACAGTATCTCAGTCAGATTAAAATCCAGTATTTATACTTTTTATGACCTTCAGATACAAATTTAGTGGCATTCCTCACACTGATCCAAAATCTGAGAGCAATTGGGTTTAAGAATACAAACCGATGACTTGAGATATTAATTTTAAATGTCCTGGTAAAGAGTTGAATTCATGGTTCTATAA
>JAUZNJ010106812.1:2960-13157 GCA_034780135.1 Jordanella pulchra | reverse complement strand
CTGGACAACTCCACCTGTCCTGATCATAGCACATGTGTGAACACCAAGGGAAGCTACCAGTGTCTTTGTGAGACAGGGTTTTCCAAGAGCACTGACTTGTGTGTGGACATTGATGAATGTAGTGAAAACCAGGTGGGAGAGATTTGCACAAATGGGACATGTGTGAATGCTCTTGGCTCTTATTACTGTAATTGTTTCAAGGGATTTGACAGCAATGGCACAATCTGTGTTGATGTGGACGAATGCTCAAAACTTATCAACTCCTCAGTGTGCCACCCTTTCTCCACTTGTGTTAACACACCAGGTTCATACCAGTGTCCCTGTAACAAAGGCTTTATTTTGAATGGTACTGACTGTCTTGATGTGAATGAATGCCTTGACCCAGATGATGCAGGATGTCCAGAGAACTCTTTATGCATCAACACAGAGGGGTCTTTTCTTTGTCAGTGCTCTCCTGGATACAAACTCCTTGAATCTGGCTGTGAGGATATTGATGAATGCACAAACAACAACACCTGTCGCTCTGACCAAGTGTGCACAAACCTGCCGGGAGCATACAACTGCTCTTGCCCACACGGATATCATGAGGAGAGGGAGGCATGTGTTGACAACAATGAATGTGAGAATTCGCCATGCCATCCGATGGCACGCTGTTGGAATACACCCGGCTCTTTCGCCTGCCACTGTCACACAGGCTTCTCTGGAAATGGCTCCTGGTGCAAAGATGTGGATGAGTGTGTTGCCTCAACCAATCCTTGCCATCCCATCTCTCAATGCCATAATGCCCCAGGGTCATTTGTTTGCGTGTGTAAGCCAGGCTTCTTGAGCATTGGTTCCCTATGTGTGGACATTAATGAATGCCTGCAAGGAAATGGACAGTGTCACTCTGCTGCTACCTGTATCAACCATGTAGGAGGATTCAGATGTATATGCAATCAAGGCTGGGAAGAAACCCAGGATAACAGTGGTGGAAGAGGAGGATGTGTAGACTTGAATGAGTGTGTGTCCAACTATACATGTTCTCAGCCATCATCCTGTACCAACCTACCAGGGAGTTATGCCTGTTCCTGTCCTGAAAACAACGCGGTTTGCAAAAACATAATGAGAATGGGTTAGCTTTATCTTTGTATTTCACCAAATTTTTACAACACCTTCTTGATGTTATCAAATGTTGCCTTAGTTTTAAATGAAATCCCTTTTAAACATCCCAACTATCAAACAATTAACTGGGATAATTGATTAGAACATGGTGTCTGATGATGAGATCATTAAAAGAAAGCCAGCTGCTGTTTAGAACAATGACAATTAGTAATCACAACGAGATAAATAAAAAGATTATTGTGTAAAATCCTAGCACAACATTTAGTATTTGCACCCCTCTGTTGAAGTCTACACGGCTTAAAATACTACAAATCAGGCAATTTAGGTTAATATCCTTAATGTTTGCAGACAGATCTGCAATAGTTGTTTTTGATTCCCCAAAAAACCCAACTATTTAGTTGCACAACAGTGTGTTAGGTATTCCATTAGGTCAATGAAATCTGTAATACTGTAAATATAGCTTTAAGTTGAGCAGACTCTGACCATGGAGGTCCATCCAGTGATGTCTCACCTTGGCTAGATAATTATAGGCCTTCAAAGAACACTTTACATTTAAACTGGATTCTCTTAAAACAATTCAAGTAGTTAGTGTTTTGCCCTCAGTAAATCTCTTTAGTGTTAACCTCTATCAAACAAAAATTCTGTATTTAATTTGTCTTGAATTTGGCATCAATGTTACACTATTGAAGTGAGTCAGGAATGTATGCTGATAAAATTAAACAGATCACTTGACTGTATCAGAGGTACAGCATGTGCTGTATAAATGTGGGCTTGAAGTTTTGGACAAAGATGGCAGAGATAAGCTGACTCAGAAACACAAAGGGATCCATGTTGTGCATAGTTACAAGTATTTATAACCATAAACCAAAATCAGGACCTTACCACATTTTGTTTATACACTAATAACAAACATAACTGTCTTATGCTGTCAGCTGGATAATAAACGTAACTAACTCTCTGCTCCCACACAGAGAGCACTCTGTACCCATATGGAGTAGAGGTTGGAGATAAAGAAGTGAAAATAGAAACAGAAGATGGAAATTCTCCCTACATTGCACCTCCAGCAGGCTTTCCTTTCATGGGGAAACTGTATGACAGAGTATATGTAAGTGTCACTTTACAATAATATCTTTTCAACAGCTTTTCACTTGTGTGGTAGCACCCAGTCTTCTTTAGACGTCTTTGGAAGACGTTGGAGGATAAATTGAGTGGTAAGTGGGAGCATCCCTTCAAAATCTGTCTAGATTAGTGGTTCTTAACGTGGGTCCTCAATTACCTTTGCCACACGTCTAACTTATATAAAAGAATGACTAACAGTTTTCTGTAGCACTTGATGGCTGCTGAGCAGTGTTGCATAAAGTACTGAAATCTTAGAGTCAAGTAAAAGTACAGGTACCGCTCCAAAATATGACTTTAGTAAAAGTCCAAGTCACTGACTGAAATGTTACTCAAGTAAAAGTCTTAAAGTATCCGAAACGTCTTGTACTTGAGTATGGAAATTACTGTAAAAATGGATGTACTCAAGTAATGTAATGAAAAGTATAAGTAAAAAGTAAAACAAGGCAAATGCGGTTTGAATGATATTTTTTATATTGGTCATTATGCAAAATAAAGAATTGGGAGGGAAGTGCAGCTTATTTGGCATCTGAAGAGGGAGACCTTTGTGTAAACCTACATTAAAACGTAAAAAAAAAAATGCAGTGCTGAAATGAGGTGTACATCTCACCAGAGGAAAAAAAACAGATGGTGCTGTTATTGCTTTGTTTAATGAGAGAAGCGAAACAGGTATATCCTATTGGTGGTGACGAACAAGCCCAGGCAAGTAGGCCACCGACTTCGCTGCAGTCAACCAGTAGGCGGGGTCAAACGTTTCTCTCTCGCTTTTTTGTAACGAGTAACTAAACCACAGATTAAAAATGTATCGGAGTAAAAGTATGCAATTAAGTTCAGAAATATAGTGAAGTAAAAGTTAAAGTTATCAAAAATTTTCATACTCAATGAAAGTATAAAGTACTCCAAAATATACTTAAGTAAAGTAGTGAAGTACTTTTACTTTGTTACTATACAACACTGCTGCTGAGTAGGTCATGCAATCATTTGAAATTGATGCTCTGGAACAGAGAGAGAGAGAGATTTAAAACATGCAAGGCATGTGAGAAGTACTGGTCTAGGTCATGCAGAGACCTATCTTTACCCATTCTCTCATTTATTCAGTTACTCTCTAAGTTTCATTTTAAGATTAAGATCACTGTGCATCTAATGTGATTTTTACCAAGTGAACTATTTCTGTATGGATTTGACCGTTTAAATCATTTCCTACTAAAGGACCCAGTGATGACCCATTTTGAGTTTTCTAGTAGAATCCATCAAATTTGTATTTACAATCTCGTTGTATTTCAAAATATTTCTTCAACAAGCTTTCTGGAGGAGAAACAGGCCCACAGCATCATAGTTTCTGCTAAAAATGGATGTCTTACCCAACAGTAGGCACAAGTTGTTTTTCTATTCTTTGTAGTACATCCAACCTACCTGGAATATTTGTAACCAAATATCAAATACCTTAGTCTCATTAAAACAAAGCATACTGTTCCTGTTATTGTTCAGGCAGAAAGTTGCTAATCAAATTTTTATGTAACAATTGGGCTGAAAGAGCATTTACTCATCATTTCCTCAAAAAGAGGCAGCCTAGTTTTCTGGGCCCCTTTAGCAGCATTTGGGGGGTGGGGGGTGGGGGTCCTAGTTGATGTAAATTCAATCAGTATCCAGCCACTCAAGAAGAAAAAAATAATTTGAAAACTCTATATGGATCAATGTAAAGTGCATAAAGGTGAATTTTATATAAACTTGGTAAAGTCAAAGACATCTATGGAATAAAAATCCACATTTTTTATTTATTTAGAAAAAGGGACAGTGTGTAAAGCAAAAATGATGCAAAAACCAAGAAATTCTGAATTAGTATCAAATTTGGACTAAGCTATGCCTGGGACACTTTTGACCCGGGCTGACTGGGAGTAACTAATGGCTGTTGAAGCTTGGTGGTGCTTCAATGCTTTGGCACACGTGTCATAGAGTTCTGGAGATTTTTTTCTCCACAATAAATGTGGGGCCGAGATAGAAGTTAAGAAAAATGGGCCTTTGTTTCACACCACTGTTATACACTCAGATTTATATTATGCATAAAACTTTCTTTAGACTCTTTACCTTTTGAATCCCTCCTTCGTCAGATAAATTCACACTTCGGATCCATTCAGATCCAAGCGAGTCCTTGTGGGGAAAGTTCCCCAAAAATCCTCTTGAGAAAAATCACCTTAAAGAGTTTAAATCTTTTATGAAGTGTTAGTATTTATCAGAAATATTTTATTCTTAGATAATATTTGAAATACTTATCCTTTTTAAGCCATTTTGTCTCAAAAGCAGCTCCTATTTTCTCAAGCACATAGTATAAATTGTGAAGCTCACAGTTGAATATTCGGATGTCTCACGTTTATGTATACTGTTTGGTTTTGTGAAAAAATATCTTATTTCAACAGAGGGGTTTACATTTTACTGAATGATATTATTGTTCTACTGCAGAAGAATTAATTTTATGTACATATTTACTAGGAGCACCAATGGAGGGCGCTGTATGATAAAAATATAAACTTGTTAAACAATGAACAAATGTAATTAGATTAGCTTGGGTAATATGGTTCTCTGATAGTCATATAAAATATTTGATTTTTCAAAATTTATTACATGAATAATTAGGAACCAGATAAAGAACTTAAATTAAGAGCAACATTAATGGTTAAAATTTGTATTAACTGAGATATAATTCAAATAAACATCCCAACTGTGTTTAAATGTCCTTTTTTTAAAGTTTTCAGATAATGGCCTGGTTCAATTTCAGACGTTGGCAGAGAATGAACAATACCTGCTCCCTTCTCCCTCTGCTGACGGTTTCCCTCAGGACATAAAGATGCCTTTATTGGCAGCATTTTGGGATGATGCAGACCTCACCCAAGGGGATGGGAAGCTTCTCTATAAGGTGTGTATTTTATATGTTGACAAAAACATTTAAAGAGTAACCCTTCATTGCATGAGGTATAAATGACTAAAAACCCAAACCAATGTTTTATTAATCACATCATTGTTGTTTGACTTTTTTTAGGAATATACTAAAGTGGATCCATCAGATATTTACTCCCAGGTTGTGTTTAATCGCACAGCAGATGAAGTGACAAAGTTCGAGGATCTGAAACAGAGGCCTTCGTTTACCCCCACCTGGATCCTCAAGATCACATGGGACAATGTGATGCCTGTCTCTTATCAGAAGATCAACTTTTCTGAGGTGTGGTTTTCTTTATAAATAGTGTGGCATTAAGTACATGTTACATAAAATAAATAAGTACTTTACTAAACATGCAGAACATGCTTGATCTCTGGAACCAACCCCAAGTATTTTGTCATTTGCCCCACCTCTATTTTGATTCAAAAATACATAATAAAGCCTGAAATGTTATCATTTACTTGCCCTACTTTAAATGTTGTGTAATGTGGGATATTCAAGGTGTAGGCTGGGAGGAGCTAGGTACTCATACCGAAACAAACTTCCTGTTTGGTCTACCCTACAGTGCCATCTAGTGACCGCTTTTAGGAGATTTTTTTAAAGGACTTTTGCTGCCATTTCTTGTTTGCAATAAAAGCCTAAATGTTCTACCTATTTTATCACATTTTAAATTTCTTTTTGCACTTTTCATGAAATAGCAATAAGAAGCTTTTGTAGAATTTTATGGCTGCAAATGTCTTTTCCTTTGCAGACAAACACTTTCCAGTGCATCTTGACTACTGATGGAGTACGCTCCTTTGCCCTCCTGCGATATGGAGATATGAAATGGGGACCTGGATTCAGGAAGCATCATGATGCCCTCATTGGCTACACAGATGGAAGAACCACTTTCAAGGAGACCACCGTCCCCCCAGAAAACCTTTTTGGTCCTGCAGGCAGATACAGACCTAATGAAGTTAGAGGAACACTTGGGAAACTTGGCCAGCTAGTGTATGATTTGACTGGGCCAGAAGGGTCGGCTGTTGATGCCCGAATTAAATGTCAGGCGTGGTGGAAAAAAGAGCCTGACCCCAGTGAGTGGGCGGTGGGGGTGCCATCCTGTCCCTGCACCCTGACTCAGGCTCTGGAGGACCTGGCGTTCTTACAGGACCTCACTGATCCAGGAGAAACAGTTCAGAAGCTGAGGGCTCAGCGATGGGGGAGTGCCTCAGGGCACATCTTCAGGTCGCTCCTGTCCAACCAGTATGGAGCTGGGAAGAGGTGTGTGTATGAACCAGACGGGGCCTTGATGGCTGGGTACAACGAACTCTACTTCCACGGACACAGCACACAGAAACATATCGGTAATATTTCTGCTTTAGTCTTTCTCTGCTATTTCTAAAATATGACAAAAAAACAGGGTATATAATCCAACAAAGAAAACGGTAAAATATAATTACAGTGCATTCAGTAAGAAAAAAATAAATCCCATTTTATGAAAACGACAAAAAATAACTTTTAATCTCTACCTTTGTGTTACCCAGGGGTATAACTATGTTTTAATATATTGCCTCTTTTCAATATCAAAAAAACAAAGCAACATGTTATTAAGGCCTACATTAGACAGTGTTGAGGGACTAAAGTTGACAAACAGCTGCACCAAAATAGATTCCATGTTAAACTGTTTTTAGCAATTTGAGAAAATTAAAATATTGAAATAGATTAGAACTGGATGAGCACATTTTACGACATGCAGCAGACTAAGGATGAAAATCATTCTCAGATGTTCCCTGTCAGAGAACTGCACAAACACTAGAGCATCGAGTCCTCGTTATCACAATCAGATGGCAGGAAAAATCCTCTTCTATCCTTCCATCAAAAACGTAAGCATGTGGATTTAGCTAAAGAGAATAATTTGCTGTGGAAACCAGAATTGAGCTTTTCCACAGCGAGTATTCCAGGTAACTTTCCTTGAACAATAAGACATGATAAACCTGACCTCATTCCTATTGTATGGTGGAAGATCTATGATACTGTGGGCCCCTGTCTTTTCCAAGTGCTACCATGCATTTTTTTTAAAACATCTATAAATAATACATTAAAATGTATTATTATTAAAAAATACTGTACATTTTTCATCAGTGGGTCTTTAGCAAAACAGTCAAAGAACTTGCCTAAAATCACCAGTGATGTAGTTTTATCAGCATAAAATCAATAATTTCTTCTCATCTCAGTTTAAATCCTGCAGCAAACCTGGTTGATACTGCCTTACCTAAAAAGAAAAAAAATGGTTCAAGTCTGCAAAACAGCACTAACTAAACCTTTTCTCTGATCGTCCAACTCTTGGAGTGACGGCATTTCACAATTTTTTTCTCTGCAGATGAGGATCTTCTTCCCTTTCAGTGGTGTTGCATGGACTCCTCGCTGTGCCATCTGTACCTCAGCAGGAGACCCTTGGATCGTTGCCAAGGTTATAGCTTTAGCAATCGCAGCAGCTCTTCCAACTGGGCAACACAGGGCACTGGTGAGAGACCCCCTCCCCATTTGACCAAAGCTGTTTAAGACAATCAAACCTTTAAAAGTGAAAATCAATGCTTCCATACAGCAATGGTCTATGGTGGCCTTCATTTCATCACCTTTGATGGGACGGAGTACTCCTTTAATGCCCTGGGGGAGTTTGTGATCCTACGGCTCTCATCTGCAAGAGGCTCCAATATCTTCACCCTACAAGGAGAGATCAAAAAGCTACACACTGTCGCGAGGGGGATCGTTGAGGTCCCAGTGGTGGTGCGCATGGCTGCCTTCCACCAAGGCATCGGCAAGGTCAGGATGGGCTATAATTTTTAGCAACAGCAATAGTCACTGTTTAAAAAAGTCCTTTTTTCCCTTTACTCATGATCATTTAAGCTCAGATTAAAGTTTTGATACTAGACTGTTTCTGACCTTTCTTATCCCTAGAAGTTGTTTTTTGTTTGAGTTTTTTGTTCTGTTGGAAAATTTTAAATCATTTGACAAACTAACACAAAGTAATGCGTCATTATTTGTGTTCAGTCACCACTGAACTTGACTGAAATCAGAACTGCAAGTTTTAGGGGCTGAATTATGTCCACAGCATGCCGTCAATTTCCCCATAGTCTTCTTGATCATCTAATTATTCAATTTAGGTGTGTTGAACCAAGAAACCTTCCAAGACGTTGCAGGATACCAGGCCTTAAGAACTTAGCTTAACTTTAACCCTGGTTGTAAAGGTTGTTTGGGGGTATTTACAAAAACACTTTCTGTTCTAAGACATAAATATGCTTTAATCTGGACCAGACCTTGGAGCCTTTTCGTGATTTTGTGAAACCTTTATTGATTTTGGTGATGCAGTATCTCTATCGTTCTTTTAAGGTGATAAATTTACAAATTAAAATCGTTTTTAAAAACTTAAACATTACGTACACTATAAATTATTAATATTTTATTAATGATGCATTTAGTTTTAGTTGAATTGCAGATTAAAAAGGACGATAAAGATCCAGTCAGTTCCACTCAGAAACTTTCTCTCTGAGAAACCATCATGCTTTATCATTAATGTTTAAACATCTGAGGCCTTCAGCTGATGGATTTATACTTGGATTAGAAAACAGGGAAACGTAATATAACATAAAATAGAACAATACAATAATTCCTCAATTTAATGAATGTCTACTTTTTTGTGACGGTCTATCAATATCTTTAATTTAATATATTAATATGGGAAAATGATTCGTTCTGTTACCAAATGAATTAAGAGCGATATGAATGCTTACTAAAACACTGTTTGTCATGAAATAAAAGTTATCTATAAAACCATTATCTTTGACTGGTTTTGAACTTTATCCATTATCATCAGATTGTATGGAGGTGCTCTGACAGAGACAGTGGACTGCAGATTTTTGTGAATGAAGTTGAAGCCTCAGTTGGAATCGGTAACGCTCATCACACACATTTAATTAGCACAAATAAAATATAGTCTTATAAAGAGCCTGTTTTGTTCTACTTGTTAGAAATACATTTTATGTGTCCTTTCAGGTGTGGTGTACGATAACAAGAGGGACTTTGCTGTGCGCTGTCTCTCTGTGAATCGCTGTGTAGCGGTTTATGCCAGCGGTCTCAGGGTGGTCGTGTGGCGAAGTGACGGTTACCGTCAGCTGTCAGCCATCATGGAGGTCCCTCAAAACTTCTACAAACGCACCGTGGGCCTCTTAGGCCTCTGGAGCTCCAACCGGTCTGATGATTTCCTTATGTCAGATGGAAACATCCTCCTGTCTAAGGGGCTCAACCTGCCTGAAGAGGAGAGGCTGAAGCTCTTTTGCTATTCCTGTGAGTGGACCATGGAGACATGTACACATTTTATCATTCATTAAAAGTAAGAGGAAAAATGTCACTGCAGCTTGCAAAATAATAAAAACAAAAAAACATGGAAGAAGAATCTGAAGAGTAGGTTGTGAACCAGAGAGTCTCAAAAGTCTGAAACTCCCTTTGCTATAGTTACTTCCTAATTTTCTAAAGGATAAGTTTCATGACAAAAAGAAAAACTTTATTTTTTATCTTTTTAAAGCATTCTTTATTTTATGCTTTTTACAGAATATCAACAAAATGTTTAAAACTATGAAAGGAAAGTTCTTATAAAAGGTTTCCTTTGTAGCAGATTTATGACTTTAAAAACACTCTTCACCTCCACTTTTAAAGTGACAATTTATAGACGAATTATATTGTTTGTAAGTAGGAGCCTTGGGATGGTTTCAAAGGGTGACAGTAAACTACAGCCTAAGCTTTGATGAATACTTTTTTGCATTGAGAAACATTGAAACGTTTTGAAACATTACATCAATAAATCTTTGATGATTAGCAATATAGTGTGCAGAAACCTTTCTTTGGTTCTGTAGACATCCTTAAGCCGCAGTTAATCATAAAACCTAAGCTGTGATAATTTAACAAACATACAAAACACAAATTTAGTCAGAAGATGTCTAAATTTGATGATCCATGTTAAACTTTAAATGGTGATTTTTCTTCAGAGAATGACTGTAGTCAACATGAAGGCT
>JAUZNJ010106801.1:0-20539 GCA_034780135.1 Jordanella pulchra | reverse complement strand
GACAGACAGACAGACAGACAGACAGACAGACAGACAGACAGACAGACAGACAGACAGACAGACAGACAGACAGATTAAAAAAAGTTCATAAACATAAGTACTACTTATCATTTTGTCATTATTAAGCTGAGACAGTTAAAAGAAATTTATCATGAGTGCAAAAATAAAACGCCAGACTTGAACAAAAATTCTCCTTGTCCGGGTGATTCGCTCCCTGTTTTAGGCACTTTGATCAAAACAAACATGGACCAAGCACATTAGAAAGTAGTTTACATAGATGATTTTACATCTATGGACCATGGACATGGACCAAGATTTTCTGGTTTTAGAGAAAACAAAACATAAGTTGCGACAACATGTGGGAAAAATAAATTATTTTTGAATTGAATTGAATTTCTACTTGCCCTTCTCTGTTTTTTTCCCATAAACTTGTGTTACTCCAATTTTTGAATATCAGACAAGAAAAATAAGACAAATTTATTTGAATAATTAAATGAAGAACACTGATTGGATTAGCTTATATTTTGAATAAAAAAAGACAGTTTTCCTGTAAATAAGAGCAATTTCCACCAAAGTAAACTTGGAAGACGGTGGCAGTTTTTATCTTTGCAATGTTTAAAGAGGACTCAGGGTTTTCATCCCATTTTCTCAAATTGTTTGCTCATGCTTTTTGATTGCACTCTCTCGTTTTTCATCCTCCCGTTGTGCCACTGTGTTATCTTCAGGGTGTTGATGTTAGAGTGATGCAACACTCGGCCTGCTGTGCTTTGTGCTTTTTTCTTTAAACATGTCAGAGCTCAGGCAGATAATGGGGTACAATTAGGGCAGAGGTGAAAATGTTCGGTGGGAAGCATCATCACAGAAAAAGCAACTTCTCAAATGACTTTCATTTGAGTCTGGTCTAAGAGTCACTTTTCTCTAATGATCTACCAATTGAGTGTTCTAAACTAATGACTTTCACTTGCACGCTTTGCAGTGTGTCCTCGTCCCAGTAATAATGTCCTCCCTGTACTTGCTTTAAGGACTCTCTCTTTTACTGAAGTGATACAGTGGTGCTTAGGCTGATCTGCATGGAGCACACTGTCTGTGGACCAAAGGCCTTCTCCTGAGTCTTTCCTGAGTTAGCAATGTCCCCCCCGGTGCCTCCCAGGTGTAGCTCCCTCAGCATAATTAAGGTGGAATCTGCCAGGGCTTCTGGGCCAGGGTCATTCATCAACTGGATCACTCGTAAGATTAATGCGCTCTTGCTGCAGCGCTCCAATGGATTGCTGCCACTTGCTGAGATCATTAGCGTTGGACTCCGTATGACTATGGAGGGCTGTACTCAGTTTATGGGAAGATTTGCAGCTTTGCATACTAAATGAACAGTCCATCATTGCCTAATTAAGGGATTATTGGAGACACTTGTGTCCAGTCCCCCGGACAGTAAACCATAACTGAAGGGAAAACTAGATAGATTAGCTCCACCTGCTTGGTAGCGAAGTGCAATGTAATGAAACTGTTGATAAGAGTAAGCTCAAAGGAGGGAGTGGGGCATCAGAAACCATATAAATCCCAGAGAAAGTCAAATTAATTCAATGAGGGCTGCTTCGATATCTTTTGGTTTCTGATGTTAGGATTGAGACTAGACTAGACTAGACTAGACTAGACTAGAATAGAATAGAATAGAATAGAATAGAATAGAATAGAATAGAATAGAATAGAATAGAAATACCTTTATTGTCCATAAGTGGGGGAATCAATGTGTTTACCAACAAAATGGAAGTATATGTAGATATACAAACAGTAACACATATATAAATAAAAATAGAATAGGTGACTGTGTAGTAAAGGCAAATTTGCGACACAAGAGTAAAAACACTGTACCAATGTTGTTTGTAATGTCTAGCAGCTTCTGGGAATAAGAATCTGTGCTAACGCACTTCTCTGCATTCAGGATGCACTTGTATTTTTAAGGCATTGAACCAGCACCATGTAGCACTTGGTTAGATTTGTCTTTATTTTACTTTGGATTTATTGTACTTTTTTATATGTTGTTATATTTATAGTCAGTTGTCATTGTCCTTGAGTTGAATCTGTTTTCTCTCATTGATGTTTAAAAAAGTCAAAGCTCACAATGTTTAATATTTATCAAAATGCAAAAAAAAAAAAACAAAAAAAAAAAAACAAACCAACCATAATTTTGTTTAGGTTCTAAGCATCTATATTTATCTTTGGTAAATGTAGTCACACGATTGCCTTACTGTGTTTCCTGATTTTATTTATCTGTAGCTCAGTGGCGGTTCTAGACCAGACTTACTAGAGGGGCCATGGTGGGGCAAGCGTGTTTTCATGGGAGCAACGAAAAGCATAAAACAAAAAACAGGGCAATAGTTTAACATTTAAAATACATTAAGAACCGCAGAACTAAATCTGCACCGAATTAAATTTCTACATCATGCAGTTTATTAAAAACTTTGATGTTGTCCCAACTAAATTTTTTTTTCAAATGTTAATTTTATTTACCTAAAAGTACAAAACAATGCCTTATTATGGAGAAAAAAAAGGCAACTGACACAATTAGTTGCTAAATAAATATATCCTAAAAATAAAGCTGTTCTTTGGACTATTAAGTCAGTGTATATTGTTTAATTCAGGAATATTAAATATTTTTATCTATTGTAAATGAAAATTATAAGTTTTAATCAAATCAGAATTAGAAATTAAATAAAACTGATAACTTCAGCTGTAACAAATGAGATTATATATATTGTATGTAATGTTCAAAGAACATTTAAAAGATGGAAACTGTGAGTAAATCTAAATAGAACTGACGGTCCGAACTTAATGTTTAAACTAAAACACATCTGTAAAGTAAAAAATTAAAGGGGTAAAAGGGGGCTATCACTTACTATGTCTGTTCCAATTTATCATTGTTAGAATTTTCTTTTAGTATTATGTCTTCAGTACAGGGGCCATAACAGGGGCCAGGAGCACTTCTACAGGGGCACTGGCCCCTGCTGGCCCCTGACTAGAGCCACTCATGCTGTAGCTTTGTTTAGCATGTTAAACAGTTCAGTTCACCTATTAGTTCTGAGTTATTACAAGTTGCCTAATGTTTGCTCTGATTTTCATTTGGTTCCTGCATTAGCTGTGGCATTCTGGTACTTATTCCAAAGAAATTAATGGAAGAAAACATACAATTATCACCTCATGTTATTTTGACAGACCGTTACAAATTCACTTTCATCTTTACTTTCAATAGGAAAAACTGTTACTTTTACCTCACCTCTGTTAAGTAAAACTCAATAAGCCACTGGGTATTTAAATATCCCGCAGTTATGAAGCACTATTAACTTCCCTTCATGCCCTGTGGGAACATAATTACACTTCTTTCTGATAGCTCTGTTTATAGTTTCTCAATCAGCTAATTGCTCACTGTCTGTCTCTTATTTGGTTCTGAGTAAATGGTAAACTGTGGGTGTTTAGAATTTATTTTCTATATAGGAACATATCACACAATGGAACAAAGAGCTGAAAATCACTAAAAAGCTCCATAAAGTCAGGTAATAATTTTCTGTAGGTCATTAAGTGACCTCTTAGCAATAAATAAACTCAATATTTAAACTGGGAGCAGAGTCTCTCCTCTTCAGTGTGTCCCATCATTCTTTCTCTTGTCTGTTATGTTTGCTACTTGAAGAATGCTTTCATGTTATCACACACAAATCTGATATGCAGCATTGAACAAAGCAACTTACAGTCTTTCCAAATAGGCTGAGATGTTCAACTAAAAAATAAAGGCAAGACAAATACAAAATATTTACATAGATATATTATAGAAGCTAGAAATGGAGAACAAGAAGTCTTCAGAGGATTTTCATGATGGGAACCTTTTAGCCTCCTGACGTTTAAAAAAGAAAGGTTAATTAAGGGATCAAAGGCATCTGAATATGTTTTTTTTGGCCTTTTCAATCCAGTGGACTTACACATAATGACTCATTTCTTCTTAAAAGTTTCATCTCTTTTTTAAGTAACTCTTCATTGTGTATCTTAGAGGTGATGCTGCCTAGGTTCTGCAGGCTGCCCGGTTTTACTTTTTCCTTTCTATGGACATACTGTGTTGAAATAACTACTTGAAAAACAGTTAGATAGACACTACAATAGCTATGCTGTTGCCTTATAATGAAAACCATCGGTGCTTATGTCAGATTTGAATTCCAATTTTTACGATATTTGGAAACTTTGTAGTTGGAGTGTGTTTGCTGAAAGCTACAGCTTTATGCTGCTGAGGAGATCCAGCATTGTAGTTGTAGTCCAGCGCTGAGGTAGAACTCTTCCTCTGTATTGTGGGCTAATTATCAATAATTTTCTCATACTTAATTGAATAAATTTGGTTAATACTCAAAATGTATTTTCTTTTCTTGGATTACACGGTGAACACTCCCTCATTAATACAAGAATTTGTCTTACAGTAGCACAGGGACATTTGCCAGATTCCACTAAATTTGAGTTACATTGGTTTTCGAGCTTATATGTTGACCATTTGGACAATAAGAAGACAAAAGCTTAGCTTAGCTTGAAAAAATGAAATTTGCTACATTAACTACATTTTAACCAGTCACTTTTAAATCACAAATAGGCTGATGCTCTTATGAAATATAATTAGCATTTTATTTCATTATCTGATAAAACCCCCAATAAATTAAAGTGAAAATAAAAATCTGCAGATTCCAGCCTTACACGTTTGATCTTCATGCTAGGTTTGCATATCCAGAGCTTGACACACTCTGTTTGAAGAATCCGGTGTAAAGTGAAAGAAGAATGAATGCATGCGATGGATTGTATCAATGCTAAATGTAAGGTAAGCTTTTAGATTCTGACATTGATGGTAAATATTGTGAATTTCTTCAGCATGTATTAGAAAATTAGCAATAAAATAATTTCAGTTCACAGTAGCTAGTCATTGACAAAAGCACGGACACAAATCTAAATGATTAATTGTTGCATTATTATGATATGTTTAAGATCTGCATGTGGAAATCAAACTTTGGAAATTTAAAATACACTAAAATGTTATGGCCACAATAATTTGAGCCCATTTAACTATGAAATTGTATTTTACATTCTAGATTTGACTAAAACTAAACCCCTGTCAAATTAAATTAGAGCATATGTTTATCGTAAGACGATCATCCAACTACTCTTGGTTTAAAAATTATGACAATACCGGTCAGCATGTGTACAGAGGCTGCAGGATAGTTGACTAGAAGAAGCTTAGAAACCCTAAACACCTCTCATCTAGTTGGCAAGGTGCTATAAACTTTGGTTTTATCTTCTAATTCGGTGATACAAGCCATTTAGATTTAGATATAAAGTGAGGAAAAGCATAATATCTTTATAAAAGAAAATAAAAAAAACTCCTTGCAGATATAATGAATAATGCAAATTTTAATACGCTAAATTGGAATAAAAACCTTGCGTAAAGCATTATAGAGCTTCACATAGAGATACTGTATGAAGGGAGGGCTGAGTGCGGCATCTCTGGCTGTAAGCCTCCCTGTATATAAGGCTTGTTTTTCATTGACTGTGTCAGGAATCAAGAGGGCTAATCCCTCAGAGACTTCAGATGAAAGTTTCAAAAGAAATAATGAAAGGCATACTGCCTGAGGGTGTGTATCAGGGTGAACATACAGCATGCTGGAGAGAACAGCAGCAGCGCACGACAAAAAGCAAAGGAAGAACATAACAGCTTCCCTTGCTGCCACCCCCACCAGTCTAACTATAAATCACATATTCTGTCTCCAAGACATAAACAAATACACAGCGGAGCACATCAAAAACTTGGCACAGCATGAATACTTACAAAACGTGGCATTTTGCAGCTTGCACTTGTAAAATATCTGAATGATCCATGAAATGATGAGAGACTTTATAAAAAGCAACATGAGACTACTGGTTCTGCAGCTGGCTTTTTGTCAAAATTGCCTCCACTAGTATGAAGAAATCTACCAATAGTAAACAAAATTGATTGAGAGGCACTGGATTGTAAAGATTCTTAGGCTTACAACTTTAATAAAAAGGAGAAAAAAACAAAGGGTATCTTTTAGATATACATTTTATTAAAAATGTAAAATCACCCTATTTTAGTGGAACATGTGTCCAGCTCTTTTCATATTATTTTTTTTACTGGAATCTTAGTGTAACTGTTCCACTTATTTACCTGCTAGCAAAATTTTCTGTCAAAACCTGATCACAGACTCATTTGGGCTCCAGGACACCTTAAAGGCTTGAACACACTACAACCAGTTTAGCATCTGATCCAAAAAAACCACAAAATCTCATTGAAAATCTATGGGGCTGGTCAGCCCTAACACAACTGCCTGCAACTATGCTTGCGTAGCTCCAACCATGGAAGACCCTGGCCTATTTTAGCCGAACCTCCATTGCACTTTCAAAGTAATGTCTTTACTAAGACAAGAAGAGAGACACAATGGCAAAGTAAAACATCCACTTTGGGGAAAAAAGAAAGTATACTCTCTGAAATACAAGCTAAACCGTCCAGCTTCACCCTGTTTGGAAAGCAAAAAAGTTTTGGAAATATAAAATCAATAAAACATTTCAATAAAATAATTTACTTTATCCGTGGCAGGAGGTCAGGATTACAGAAAACAGATAAAGTCAAATAGAAGTTCTCTTTGAGCTTCAAGAAACCCAATGTGGAAGAAAAGGAGGCCTGTAAGGGACAATGCAGGACAAGCACAGTCTGTCTCGTTCCCCTTCATATGAAATTAAAAAACACAAAAGGTTGCATCAGAATCATCTTTGATTGGACTCATCAGGTTATATGATGTTCATTAGTTTTTGTAGTGGCTGCATTTTCTTTTCTTGAAAGTCAGTTTCTATTCTGTTCTAGTCTATTCTATTCTCTTATATTCTGTAAATGCTAAATTATTTACCTTTTCTGTTTTACTTTAAGAGCATTGTGCTCAGATTGGTCATGATGTGAGTGCAGAATTTGTATAATTGACAGTTGGCGTGGCTATGTGACAATGTCTGCAGCCCCTCTTTCTTTACTTTTAAGAAAAGCTTTTGCTGTTAATTAATTAATTTTGAATTTTCATAATTTTACCAAATCAAATGAGGAACATTATTTCAATTTGTTGGGCGATGGGACAGAAGAAAAAAATGCAGCATAGTCCTGCACAAATTGGGGGAAAAAAAAAACATTGCATCACAGATTGCAGAGTCAAATGCAAGCAGTGTGACCTGCACTTAAATCCTCTATGAACTATCCTGTTTTCATTTTTAGAAAGGCATTCTCAGAGTGGGACACTTAACCATATGTTTCATTTGTTCTTAAGAGCTGAAAGAGAAAATGAACCACCATGGAATAAGTCAGAGTGACATGTTACTTCCATTTGATTTTTTGATGGGTTTCCCAAACAAATTATTCTTATGGCCTTGGCTCCTCCAGTTGATGAGATATGCAGTCTCTAGCTCCAGGGCTTGAGCTGCAAAGAGGGTGCCCCATACGTCTGAAAAGAGAAAAAAAGAAAATTAGAATGCCATACTATTCACAAACTATGTGCAGTGAATGGAGAACAACCTTAATAGTGTTGGCAGAGAATTGTATCTGCATTCTGTTGGTCTTGCATATGTAAATGCACTCCCCGCCTTCTCATAGTAATGACTTTTTGGAAGGACCCGGCACCTTGGTCAATAACCCTTGCAAAAATTAATGTGTACATACATTATACTTTTTTTAAGGTCTGGTTATACAGTTTTCTTATAAAAAGTAAAATACCTTCAGCATTTCTATTGGTACTTACTGTGGGTAGCTCTGTTCTTTGTAAGAGCAAAGATTAGATTGTGGTTATCCATCTATCACATAAGGATTCTTGGATACTACAGTGAACCACTTGAATCCTTAAACAAACAAATGTTTAAATCTACATCAAGTACAAAATTGACAAACTTTATTTTCTGTGGGTAAACTGAACTATCTCCTAGCAGATATTATCATATTAAATAGGTTATAATTTGCATTCTAGCAAGGCTTGTTCATCAGATTAAAAATCCATCCAATCTATCGATTTATCCATGCTCATCAGGATCATTGAGTGCTGCATTTCTATTTTTATTTTGTTGTAACATTACTTTTACTTAATCTACATTGTATTAAATTGTACTTTGTATGTGTTACACTTCTTTTTTGCTCAAAAAGGTGAATATATTTGCTCTAATTGAATAAAGTAAACATAAATTAATTTAATTAAAAAAAATAAATTTAAAACTCTATTAACCTGCTGTTTTTTCTTTGAAAAATAAAAAGGCAGCTGGCACCAAAATCCATGTCTAAATCAGAAACACAGAGACTGAAAAACAAGGCTGCACATTTTCATACACAGAAACAACAGTGATGCCAACTCTCTCAGTATTTCCACACCTTACCATCAAATGGCAGAAGAGCAGTCCTCATATTACTCTATTCTGCTGGGCTGTGAATGTCGTTCATGCGCTGCGTCAGATGGCAGAAAACACAAAGGTCAGTGTTTACTACAGCTTTAGGAAACAATCTTCCTTAAAATAATTCTGTTCCCCAAACACTTCATCTTTTTTTTTCTCAATTTTTTTGTCAAATAAAGTGGTATTATTCAGTCATCCTGTCAAATAAAGTGGAGTTATTCAGTCATCCTGTATTACCAAGACTGCTTTGTGATGGGGCTGTACGGTGGTGCAGTGGTTAGTGCTGTTACCTTGCAGCAAGAAGGTTCTGGGTTCGATCTTTCTGCATGTTCTCTCCGTGCATGCGTGGGTTCTCACCCACAGTCCAAAAACAGGACTGCTACGTTAACTGGCTTCCTGGGTGTACCCCGCCTTACGTCTGCCAGAGATAGGCACCAGCCCAACCGTGACCCTGACGGGTGAAGCGGGAGAAGATGTATGAACTCTTGACCATGACCTGACACTGTGCAACAATTTACAAAACTATTTTCTTTAAATCTTGTAATGTATACATGTTTATGGAATCTTACACAATCTTTTTTCCTTGGCATAATATTTTTTTTAGGTTTTTAACCTCAAGGTCTTGTTAATTGTGTTTTAATTACAGCGTTGGTATTTCAAATCCTCTCTTTTTTTCAGCTTGCTGAATTTTTTTGGAGTTTAATATTTTCTTAGAGCGTCTTAATTATTTATCTCTGATAAGTGTGTAGTTAAACTTTTTTCAAATATGTACTTTGAATCGGACTCATAGGATGTAAAACTTGCACCAGAACTTTTTGTTGTACATGCTGTAGATTGTATTTCTTTATACTGGAAAAACTGGGAGAAAAAATGCAATTTTTGTTTGTCACAACATATACAAAAATAAGTTAAAGGATTTATTATTTTAAATCCTGGTGAAAAGAGAACATTTGTCCACATGGCTGATTTCAAATATACAGTAGCTTTCCATTCAGGGAGGACTAGTGGGTAAATGTTCTCATGAACAAGAAATATAGTTCTGCTCAAAGGTGCTTGATAACGCCCAGACAGAGGTTAGGTTTATCCACTATGTCGAGAGATAAAGATTCTGGTTTAGTTTTTCCATTTCTTCCAGGATATAGTCAGGCCTTATCAACTAAAGGATGCCTCAGTGAAAAAACAGAAACTAAATTTGTTGGAGCATTGCAAAAGCAATATGGTCCGAATGATATACTTGTTACCACTCACGTAAGGCCACAATAATTTATGACACTTAAAAATCTTTAGGGATTCTTTATTTGATCTTGCTTTTCATAAGAGCAGCAATATTTTTTTCAGGTGAATGAGCACTATTAAATGTGGCTTTTTCAAAGTCATGAAATCATACGTTTGAATTAACAGTATACTTTTTAAATATGGATTCATATCTAAATTATACCATTTTTGACCCCTTTGAAATTATCCTAACTGTGAAAGTTGAATGTTACAGTATCAACTGAAAGATTAGCCAATTTTTGTTTTTAAGACAGAAGCCATTATAGCTTCGGGGATTTAACCTTTTCTAGGCAGGCCATGTAATGGAGCCCATAGGAAAAAAAAGGGGAGGCGGACTTTGTCTCTGCCTAAACAAAGGTTGGCATACAGATGTCACTGTGCTGAAGAAATCCTGCATCCCTCACTAGAGTCATTATTCTTCAACTGTAAACTATTGTACAGCTGGGTAGGAGTCATCAGATAGCTGATCTGGAGAAAAATAAAATCTAGACTGCTATTTCATTGTTGCTGGGACCTGATCAAATCTGAGTCACAAATTCTAAGGTAAAGACAATATTAGTGTAAGTAAAGACTGCAACCTGCTGAACATGTAACAGAGAAAAACTCTGGTTTACAGCTAAGCATAGGCCTTGTCAGATTCAGAAGGTATCTGCACAGAAAAAGCTTACGTGTAGAGATGTAACTGTCTGAAGCCTGCAAATCTGAAATTGGCAATGCCATGCCAGTGGGTGGCAACCAAATTGACCTGATGCTTAGCATGTTTAAAACAGTAAAAATTACTATTTTCCAGGACGACCCATAAATAGTCCTCACACACTCAATGATACTCATTAGTTCTGTGTCTGCTGTGAAAACCTTCAGGTTTATGTAATCCACTATATACCAGAACCTTAAGTGGAAGTCCAGCACTGATGCCATAATTAAAAGGTCCAGTAGGAGATGTACTTCCTGCACCAGTTAAAGAAGCTCAATCCAAGAAGCTACTAATGCAGTTCTATACAGCCATCTTCCAGTCTGTCAGCAATCCATCACTGAATTCATTCATTTCCAGAACCAAGAAACAGGAAGGGAAAATTACTGCGGACCCTTTTCACCCTGATCACAACCTGTTCCAACCTTTCCCCTCCTAGAGAGCACTGTTTTTAGTTTCTTTCCTCAATCCATCATTTTAATAGCTGCCACTCACAGTAACAGTCAGCTTATGTGAATAATAAGCATTCAGCTTTAATCCCAAAATACATTTTTCGATCTGGAAGAAACATTTAATGTTGTTGATAACAATGCAGTTTTTACAATGAGTTTCTAATGTTAATATCTGTAGGCAGGAAGGATCTCCACTATTTTGGAGGGAATTTGCCAAAGCGTCTGACTGAAGTTGTTGTTTAGCAGTCTTTTGCAGGAGATGCACAGAGATGATCTTCTCCAGAGATCCTGGTGTTTCAGTACAGAATTTTCCTTCTTTATTGGCCTGCTTAACTTGTAGAGATGCTAAACTTACAGGAGTCTCTCTAGGACCTTCCTCACTGCGGACCATTGGCTGAGTTGGCTAAAAAGGTGCTATAGAATACCATAGAGGTGGTCTCCAAATGCCTTCAGGACTTTAGGACTGGCACCATGTGGGCCTTGTGCCCTATTCCAGTTCAGTCTCTCCAGTTGCTTCTACACTTGACTTCTAAAACAGACAGGTGAAAATTGGAGGGAGCAGCACCATCTTCTGATTAGTTTGAGAAAAAAAATGCATAAATCGAAGGGTCCGTGACAAAGGTGAAAATTAAAATGCTCTGAGCTATGAGATGGAAGCTTTGGGTTAAAAGTGTCTTTAACTGTGTAACCCAGTAACACCATTTAGATCATTTACTACCCCATTTACTGTTTTCCAGTTATTCATTTAAAATTGTATTATTTACTTCTCTATCATTTGCACTCTAGTTATTACATTACAGCTCTTTTCTTTTAATCTGTCCAGTATGTATACAAAAGCTCCCTATCCTGTAATTGCTCTCTTTTTGTGTCATTTTACTGCTCTATAGGTAACTCAGTTGTGTGCATTGCAGAGTACCAAGTGAAATTCCTCAAATGTAGAAAGTCTAGCACAGAAGTGAATCAACCTCCTAAAAGGTAAAACATCAATAAGTTAATTAGGTTGCAATTGCACAATAGAGTTTACATAGTAGAAAATAAAATATATCTTTAGTAAAAACAATGAATTAAAAATACAGATTTTGAGAGAGTTTCAAAAAAGTAAGTAGCTTCATGGTGCTATTCTGTTTTCTCTCAAAAATACTTATGCACAGCTCAGGGTGCAAGAGCATTTTTTAGTTGCTGAAAAAACAAGTAAACACATCTAATCATACAAAACAATGCAGACCAATCTCACTTTTCTAGTGATATTCTTCATCTAAGCAGTTACAGATAATTAATTATTTCTAACCGTAACTTATGACTGTCTCTCATAATGAGAGAGTGTAACCAAAGTACTACAACATACCTTACATCACAACTTACATTTATGTAAGGAGACTAGAACTGTGGGAAATGAACTACTCAAAACGCCTCAGAGGAGATTGTTCATATGTTGCATAATGGCTCCAACTTAATATTCCTATGCATGTTTAATATAGAGTTACTGTTGGGGAAAAAATTAGCCCCATTTGTATCTGAATTATTGGCCAATTTAAACTGATTGCCTTAATATCCATTAGGGGAAATAAGACATACACAGATTGTCTAACAAATTTGATGAAATGGGTCATATTTAGTAAACCCAATCAGTTCTATGGTGATTTTTTTTTTTGCAAGATCAGTAATGAAACATATTATTGAAAGTTTTAATGGCTGATAGTGTGGATATTGAGTCAAGCTAAAGTCTTTTTTATATCATTTCAAAGTAGAAAAATTAAATCACTTCCAATACCATGTGAACATCTATCCCACCCCAAATCTTTGGTTGGAGTAGAATCTTTCAGTGGGGCCTTTTTTTATTTTGCAAATAATTATCTTAAATCAGAGATGGGTGGATCCCACTTCAAAAGTAAAAACTCTACCTAGTTTTCTTTCACCCTGTTAACAAATCCAGGTGATTTTGTGCAATTGTTATTTCACTCAAATCTTCAAGGGCTCTTTTCCTTTAACTAGATCATGAGCTATTCCCTTACACCTAAATTTACAGTTAATCTTCCTCACTAGCATGCAGCCAATCTATGCAGAGTCGTGCTTATGAGTTCAAGGATGCATCTAAAAGTTGCTGGACATCAGCCATTGGGGACTGAAGTTTGAGACCACCATTTAAAATGTTGGTTCCTGGCTTTTTCTAAATATTCAAAAATATTCAAATAGGTCAAAACACTTAAGTCAAAGCATAAGTCATAAAGACTCTCTAAATGTTCCTATCTGCTGCCAGGAGCTATATCGTTGGCCACAATCCTTTGCATGATAAGGCAAATAGGTACAGCCCACCTCCAGGAGTTTTAACAAAAATACCTTATTTCTTCACATGTACTCTGTTTAACACATACATGTTTTCACAACATCATATGTTTTGGGTTTTATAATAAAGACATTTAGCAGTTTGCTACATTTGTTTACATATTTGCTTTTTGTGTTTCCGTCCTGGAAAACTGTGGTCCCAATTCAGCTAGCAACATCTTTGTTTCATGACATTTGTAAAGCTGAGGGTTGTCCATATTAAGCACAGTGATTTGGAACCCCTTTGTTATGCTCAACAGAAAGATGTAGGGATAGGTGCTAGGAAAAAGATGTAAGAGCTAAAATTTAGGTATTGAAAGTAGCCGCTGAATGAGCTTTGGAGCTATAAAAGGAAATGCTTGGAACTACTCTCTGTAAAAACATTTTACTTTTTGAACCTTAATTACCCACAATTGATTTTTTTGCATCTTAAAAAGTGTTGTTAAACTGCATATATATCTGTACAACATAATCAACCTTTTACATAAGTTTAATTAATGACTCGTATTTCACTAAAATATGTTACAAGGTGAAATATAATTTAGTCAAATAAAAAAAGTAAACATGCTAGCATTAGCCTAGCAATTCAGCTCAATGTTGAAAACATCAAGACATGTCTTTATCAGAGATTGTAGATGTGTGTTTCAAGCTACAAATATGTTAAGAAACAGTATTGTTTTTACAATTCATTGAAATTATTTTTGATACATTTAATAGCTTTCTAATAAAAATGTATTCGATCAATGAAGTGAGCTATGTGTTTATAGAAATTATTACAGCAAGGTGTGGTTGAAGAATAGGGACTGGTTGTAAATAACATGATTAGCCTATAAATTACCTATAATGTGTCTCTATGACAATGTCCACATAATTCCAGCTGTCCAATGTTATTTAGCTAAGTAGGTAATTCGGAATCATTCAGAGATGCAACCCTTTCCAATCAGTTTCACACTCTTTTGCAAGAAGGTTGTTACTACTCTGTTGTTATTAGAAGTGTATAAATCATAGAACAGGAAGGCTGTCAACTGTGATGGCACTCCTTATAAACACTGCTGACCGCTGGCCATGGTATTGTATTTCTTCATCAGCTCTCCCTATCACAGACAAGTGCTCTAGGCATCGTCTCCATCCTCACTGGAGGGGAACCACACAGATGGCAGGATAAAAAAAAAATGTTCTGGAGTCGAGCACTTCATAGCAATGTTTCTTTGGCATTATTTAGGTACAAATGCCAGTAGCACTGAGGTAGAAAAAAAAGGAATTTGATTGCAGTGAGTTTGCATCACACTGTAGCACAGGCTTTTTATCAACAGAGGCAAACTGAGCCCTTAAGATTGGATGTTTGCTCCACATTAATATTTCTCTCAAGGCTGTTGCATTTAATGGAAATTGAGACAAAACACACACACCATGTGTTGTTCTACACAGGAAATGCATAGTCACAATATTTCAACAAGAAAGCAGAAAACTGACTGTTCTGAGATGTTCTAGGACTATAAAATGCAAAAAATATTTTGACACATATTCTGTATGTTATTTACCTGTATTAAATTTTAGTGTTTGATCAAAACTGCAATAATGTTAACACCTGAAAAAAGATCATCTGTTCTAAGTAGGATTCTGCATGTATCCATATATTTGGATTGTGGAGAGTTTGTTGGATTGCTATAATCTATTGGTTTTTTTGCTTGGTTTGCGAATTTTTATGTTTTGGATTCTAGTCAGATTTGTCATATTCATATTGGTAAGCTTATCTGTTGGGTCACCAGGGAGCTGGTGCCTATCTCCACCAGTCTATGTATGAAAGGAGGGGTACACCCTGGATCGGTTGCTAGTCTGTTGCAGTTTATGTAACTATTCTTTTCATTAAATCTTGGCCAGCACTGGAAACATATCCATATAATGGTGTATGCTGTTGAAGATGGACACCAGCTGTCATATTCTGAGGTAACTTTCTGACCCACATGCAGAATCACACAAGGAGGAGGTAAACAAAGGATAAAGATTTATTTAAAACAAGAAGCACGGGAATGGACCAGATTCAGGGTTCTTGAGGTTCAACAGCTTCTGAAAAGAAGATGGCTGTTATCACAGGTCTTGGTGAAGCAGGATATGAATAGATATGTCTTAGTTTCAGACCTACTGCTCTGGGTCAAAAGAAGTGCCTTTAGGAGGAAGTGAGATCTTGGTAGTGAATCTCTGATGATAGGGTGGAGTGAGATACCAGGCTGGTAGAGTCACAGAGCTGGAGAGTGGGCAGGCAAAGGTTGACTTAAGAACCAGGAGGCTGTGCACAAGGAGTTTCCATGGGAAAACAGTTAGGTTTGAAGCAGCAGAGGTAATCCGGGCACTAGGAAATTTCTTCAACCTGGATAAGAGACAACATGGAGATTAACTAGAAATTCCTACCCCCAATCAAATTTTTCTTATCATATGTACCTTCCAGGTTTCTTTGTTTGTTTTTTTTTTCTGAGATTTATCTCACTAAAACTGAGAAAGTGAAGCACAGCACCCCAGTTCTAAGGTCTTCACATGTTCCCGGTATCTCAGAGAACAGACTTTAATGTACTTCTGATGGTCTACAAATCAGAAATAGCTTAAAACAAAGTACATTACAGAATTGTTGTTAGCATATCAACGCCATAGATCTCCCAGGCTCAGTTTTGGCACAGATCTATTCTGCATACTCAGAATCAGGACCAGGGGAGAAACAGCCTTTAGTTTTCATGCTCTGGAAATCTGGAACAAACTCCAAGAAAATTGTAAAAGTGCTGAAACCCTAAGATGCACTGTGCAAGTTTAAAAGGTAGATATATCTATTTTTTCTTTCCATACATACCTTACAATTGTCTAACATATAAAAGGTGTTTTCTTCCATTTACTGCAGTTGCCTCTATAGGCTCCATTAATCAGTTCATGAGAGAGTGATTTGGGTCAAACTCTCTTGGCTTGCGGGTGATGCTCTGCACTCTCTTGTTCACCTTGCTGCTTTGCTGATTCTCCATTGCAATGATAAAACATGGGCAATCATTTGTGATTGATCACAAAAGGCCAGTTGCAATTACACCTCAAATCTCATCATAGACTCCACACAAACAAAAGTAAGAAAATAAAACTTTCGCCTCATATGATGAAAAGGGTGTGATCAGAAACAGAATCAAGGGGTAGTGAATATTTGGGATGCTTGAAACATGGAGGAAACTTAGATCTATCCTATGAATGTTCTTCTTTTTGGTAGTGGTTTGTACAAGCCTAATTTTTGTCTTGGCAAAACCTGATGCATTTACCTGGCAATTATGCTTTCACATTGAATTTGCAATGCTAGGCAACCGCTCTCCTTAATATTTGAGATTATGAGATGTTATAAAAAAATAATACCAGAACAGAACAAAAAAAAATCACAAAATTATCATAAACAACATGGTATTCCAACTTCTGAGCGCAAATGCAATGCACCATAAAATCATCTCACTCAGACACATTCCGCTGTAATGAATCAGGGGTTACAATTGTGAGTAAAGCATGGACTGATTAACTGCATTTTTTATGCAAGCATTTTTTAAGGACTTTGTAAGTACTTAGATGATTAAGTCATATCAAATTCACAGTTCCTGGATTCCAGAGCTTTGGTCAACCTTGCTGCCCAGGTTAATGCAGTCTGCTCTTAGAAGAAGCTTTGAACTTAACACACAGCATAAATCTTGTGCTGGCACTTAATGCTAATATTGATAATGACGATAGACTAAAAAGACCCAGTTACGCCCCAGCCAGACCTTTTAAATAAGAGGTGTATTCTGCTGCTGCTGCTAAATCAAACATGTTAATGATCCTACCACCAAATGATTTTTGCAGCTTGGTTGGCAGATAGGATCACAATGAGGCAGCTTAAAAAGGAGATACTTGGATGTTGCTGGCTGCTGAGGAGGCTTGGCAAGCAGAAGATAGTTGGCAGAGATGGATATGTTAGCATGTAGGTAAGGCTTGGCAGAGTGATCCTGAATGAAATATGCCTATGCTCCATAACTGCATCAGTTAGAATAGCTTCTATTTATGTGAAAGAGGGGTAAGTTGACTGAACCTTTGAAATCGGCATTACCTTTCATAGGTTTTTTTTTTTTTTTTTGCAAAACAAACTTAGATTGGAGGGAACCAGACGTTTGCTAAGTTTTTTCTAAAAATGTTTTAACACCTATCCAAAAGTCTTTGTCAATTAGGTCTGCTTGCACTAGAGCCATATTTTTAGAAAAAACTGAGAGACAAACTGGTTGGCTCTGATTTAAGTCGGTTTTATGGTTGCCATGACCCAGATGACTGAGAATTTGCGCAACCATGTTTTTCTCTTCTGTTTTGGTTCTTAGGCCTCCATATAAACAAGTTTAGTTATTTTTTCTGAATTAATCACTGTATTCTCACTTTTTATTTTTGCCAAACCAATCTTATTTTTGTGCCAAGATAAGTTTTAAATACTGATTAGCTTTCCTAAAATTTAATGAGAAGTAGATTGTGTTAGAAGTAGCAGCTTTCTCCTCAGGGTATTATGGACAAAAGTGCATGATTAATAATTCATGTGATCTGTTTGATCCCCATCATCATAGAAATAGTTTTCTCCATCTTAATCCTCATCTGTCCAAAAATTGATGTCTCTGGAGGACAGTATACCTTTTTTCACCTCAAACATATCTGTTCTTGTAACTACTTTGATAAGGGCTGCATCTCAAAGATGATATATTGTTAGACAGCGGAGAAAATTTCATCTCAGACCATATTTCAAGTACCTGGATTAGTTTTCACTGGGTAGAGCTGTTAACATAAGTACCCTTATTGTGTCCGAGGCACAGAAGGAAACTGATTGCAAAATGAACGGAAGAATAACCAGGTCTCTGCACAGCATTTATTCACTTTGGGAAGAAATTTCGTTTTGTTTACCTCAAGAACCCCATACAAAGTAAAGGGGTTTATATGAAATTGCTGCCCTCCTTTATGCTGCTTAATGGTTGCATGGAATGGTCGCAGCATAACTCCATTCCTATGTTACTGTGAGTGACTTTTTTCTTTATTCTTGAGTGATACTTTTGATAATTATTCTATTTTGTGAACATTTCTATGTATGATATGTGGCAAGGTGCACACTACAGAGGGCCCGGACGGGATTTGATCCCAGCACTCCAGGTTGAAAGTCATACACATCAACCAGTCAGCCAAAGGGATATCCCCTCGGCCAAGTAGCCAAGGCGCATGATCAGTTGGAGGCATAGTGACAGGACCCCACACTGTCAAAGATATATAAAGTTAAAGCACCAACAGAATAATAAAAAGGCATTTAAATTCAATTTTACTTGTCAAGAAAGTTAAAAACAACTCTCTTTTTAGCCTGATTTTTAGCAAGCCTAACTCAGAATGAAGAGGGCCTAACCTCCATTACATATTAACATTAGAGAACATAGAGATCATATCCAATTTTTCTGTGTTTTAGGAGATAACCTGAATGCACTTTGCAGATGAAAGAGTGGGTCATGCAGCAAATGTTGCACCATCCAAACTAAATGTAGCTATCTGTATTAAGGGCATACAATGGAGCATAAGGCAAGGAAATCGTGTTTTACACCAAGTTGATTATTGATTCAGTTATACCAGATACTTAAATGATTGTTGTTGTTTTTTTTTAGCTTAAACGGTTGACCCATTTTTAAAAAGGTTTTTCATGTCAGACAAGTATTTGCAGACTTGGTAAACATTCATTAATGTATTAAAATGCAACACATAACAGAACATGGTATGATTTAATGGTTTATCCTTCATAAAATGACTCAACCGATTGCCACCTACACAGAGTTGAGAGCAAACATAAGCTTGTGTCACTAATGGGGGGAAAAATATATCCCAATGTTGTAATCTAGGTCAAACAGAAATGACTTCCAAGTGTTTTATAAGCTGAGTGAGGTTATAATAGGAGTTTAATTCTGATGCTTTACAGCCAGGCAAGAACATATGCATCCATTTAGATCAACAATAAAATTTTGAATAAGAGGTCCTGAGACCTGTTAAACCATTTTTAGACAAACAATAAATCAGTTCATCAAAAAATTATGGCATGATAATCTAAAAGAACTCAATAATTTCCACATGTGCTAGTTTGTTTGTTGAGCGTCTCTCTTTCTACTAAAGAGTCAGAGGAGGATGAAAATAGGTTTCCCTCCAGTGCATTGGTCTCCTCTCAGCCCTCCCCATTTCATTTCCTTAGTGTAGTGAGTGTAGCATGAGCTTTTGACTGAACACTAGCAAGTAGCAAACTAGATAAATGCTATTTGGAAAAACAGAGAGAGAAATTGTTTCAAAGCTGAATAGGTAAGCTGCTGTGTCAGAGCGCTTTGGTTTCATACCCAATAACAATATTATTGTTTATCACATAATTTTGGGGAAAAGTTTTCTTTGTTCTTCTTTTAAATGAGTCATTTGAAAAAAAGATTTCTCAGTTACCGAAAAACTGTATACATACCAAAATGAAAAAAGCTTTTGTCTATTTATACTACCTTATGCAGCACATGCTGGCGTTGGTGTTTCTACTGCTACAGTGTCAAGCAGCGAAGGCACTCGATCCTGTGCGAAAGGATCCAGCAGGAAGTTGATTCAGTTGAGCAGCAGAGAGGAGCTGACATGCACCTTTATCACTTGGCTTAAGGAGACTGAGGCTGAGGAGTAGACAGGACTGGTGATGAATAGGCTGGAGGCCTTGCCTCCCTTCTTCCTTTGACAGAGCTGCTGTAATCTGTTACAAAGCCACCGTTGCCTCTATTAACTTCTGACACATGCACACCTGCACACTCAGTACTACTGACCTTCCACTCCTCCATATTCAATCCCATTTATTCTGACTACTGGAAAAGTGAAAGAGACAGGGAAAAGCAAAATATTTTAATGTTTTTGCTAACAGTCAGCTTTTTATAATGGTGTTATTCAAGAGTGCTTCGAAAGATTGTCCTCATATAAAAATATCATTTAGTCAAAGTGGGACCCATTCAGTGGAAAGAAAAGGATAGTAAAGTTATTTCTGTCTGTGGCGTAATTAAGCTGATTTCATTATTCTTTTCCAACATTTTCACAAATGCAGGACGAAACATAAAGAATTAAGAAATCAGTGTTAAACTAAATTTCATCATACATAGTCCCTAAAGTAAAACTGGAGGAAAAAAGCACTGAAAAAACAAAACCCTAACCCTAACCAGCAGTTACTTTCTCGTGCACCCCAGTTACTTTGGTTTTTTGCCCCACACTTCCTGAATCCAGAAATTGATTTGAAAAAGCGTGTCTTCTCCATGAATAAGGTGTACATATATATAAATCTACACTTACTTAT